>DWQX01001604.1:0-26755 GCA_018245475.1 Pharmacophagus antenor | reverse complement strand
AGAGCACTAACTTTTGGAGTTTTATTCAATATTGTAATTTTTTCAAGGTGGTCTCAAACTTTTGGCCGGCAGTGTAGCTGCTAGCACACGTAGTCTCTACGACACGATCGTCTTAATATCGACTCGGCTGTGTTAACGATAATGAAGATATTTTACTTGAATTATTATCTATAGAATTCTCTTATTAAACTTCATTCTCTAAAATATTCTTAAAATCTGCTGGTAATATCTTGAAAGTGTATTTATAAACATCTGTCACGGTTACCAGATCTACTTGGAATTACAAATTCAAATTTCGGCTTGTTGCGTTGATGAGTTCGTAAAGGCACTTAGGCATTTATATTTACATTTTTAATTACTAATTCAGTATGGCTTAATGTTTATTACTCTGAATTAAGGCAGCAACATTTATCTGGCGCTTTCGAGGAGAGAGTTTCGTGAAACGAAATGAAAGTACTAAATTGGAACATTAGTCGCGGCATGTTGTTGGTAGAAGTAGTCTTGACTTTGAACGATTATTGAGTGGCCATTGTGAGTTCCGTAATTTTTGGCAATTATTCTTTATTATGTGTACCAAAGGAAAGTATCATCCTTACTACCTGGGACCGCACAACAAAAAATATACACGACAAAATGAGAACGTCCACTTTTTGTTATCGGATTTGAAGGTTTATAAGCAACTTTGCTAGAGTGTAAATAGAAATAAGAAATATTCTTATCCGTAATCATAAATAACCTTAAAATTCTTAAGTTGATTTTAACATATTTGCCATTGTCGAGAGTTCTTTCATTTCTTTGCTTTACACATTATTTTACAATTTTTTTTAATAATTTGTAATATATTATCTAAAGAAGTAAAATACTTGAGTGCCTCGTGCGGAGGAGGAATACTGCCATATCAGCATTGCTGTGTTCGGGCATTCATACATATGAGAGCAAGAATTATTCTGAACGAATAAAACTTCGCCCTCTACGGTGGTCTCATTGTCACTTAACAATAGGTGAACACGATCAAAGTCAATTGTTAGTCTAAAACAGTTAAAAAATATATAATATAAATGAGAATAAGAAATATATAAGGTGCTTCATCTCAGAGCATACATAAACTAATTCAATACAACCAATGTGCCGATGGTGAGAATTTGTTATATGTGAAGAGCAGTCTCGGCGCCGTTCCAAATGTTATTTTAAAGCAGAACTGGAACGGAAGGCTATTTGAACGTCTTATGACTTCATAATGACACGGGAAACTCTGGTAACATATAATGTGCTGCACATAACATTTAGCAGCTTTCGAAGCAACTTTTTAGAATGTTTATTCGAAAATTTTTAAAATGTCAGTTTGAAAATGGAATAGCAATTTAAAAATTATCTTATAAAAATCATATTTTATAAAGAGAATGAATATACGTTTTTAAATTTTTATTAAGCATCTTGTCTATATTGTTCAAGAAACTATAACGTTATTATTATGATATTTCGGATGATTATTATAAAATTATGATAGTCAAAACAAAAAAAAAATAAGCTTAAAATAACGCCATCACTCCTACACGAAACTACGACGTGTCTACCAAAAAAAAATAAGGTCAATGTGTTAGTAGCTACGTCATGCTACGCTGCGGCCATAAGAATAATGATGGTGTGTTTTGGTAATATTCGTAGCTGTTTATGAGTTGTATCATTATAGACATAACAATAGACAATCACGTATTTACTTCGTAAATCCTTTATTTGAACAAGGAAAACAATGATACAGTATATTTTTGTTATTTTATATTTTCATACGATTATTGACATTTAAACTCAATGGAAATAGTGAGGTTTAACTCGATTAGACATTACATGATTTTAAAATAAACACATGCAAGCACACACATGAGGATTTCAGTGATAATGTTTTTTTTTCTAGTTATTGATTATATGATGTCTTTTTATTTTTAATAAATGTTTATGTTATATAAAACTCTTTAATTTTAGTTTCGACTAGTAGTTTGTTATTCAATTTTGCTCAGACTTGGCATAAACTTTGTTTAGGTAAATTTGTACAAACTAGGTATATCATTATTATTAGCATAACATAGTAATTTTTTCCCATATATCTATTTGTTAAAAATGTATTTGTATTTATATTTTATTTTATAATTTCTTTAAGACCTTGATTTCTTTGCGTAAGTTTTTCGTAAAATATAACACATGTCTACATACAGATGTGAAAGATTAAAACTTTGTAATCTAAGTGAAAAGTCAATCTCAATATATCAATTTGAACTTACAAAATTTCAGCTCGGGCATTAATAGATTGCGTGATAAAAAAAAAACATGTTCCATTCAGTTTCAGTATCTTTCAATAGTCGGCGCACTTTTATGTGGCGCCGCATTGGCGCTAGAGTAGCGGGGCTCGGGCGTATGCGAGTCGCGATCTCGGCCATTTTTCACGCCACTCTGGAATTCATAACTCGTCGTGACGTACGCCTCGGCTCATTCCCCGTAGAGCACTGCTTATATGATACCGTCATGAGTCTTTTATATTCGTACGAGTCAAGTTCATACCGGCTTTCCTGTTACGAGAATATATATATATATATATATACATATACAACATATTTTTTTAACGCGCCGACATGGAAATAAATTCATGTCACAGATGACGTTGGAGCAGATGTTTTTAGGGAACAGAAGAGCGTGTGGAGTAAATTATTATTTTATTAACAATACTGAAAAGTTATAGTTACGTTGGGCGTCATATAAATATCGCGAAAAGAGAAATTACGTTTAACTTATTATAAGACCTTTGATATTATACTTTATAACATTTTTTTTATAATTTAATTATTTAATATAAAAAGGATTTTGTTATTTACAATGTTAGTGAGATATCAAAAAAAAATATTAAAAGCAAAAGCCCGTGAGATCACGAGATGCGGTTGCAGTTCGCAACTTCTAATTAACTCCAGTTCAAACAGTCTCTCCACAGAGAACTGTAGCAGTGCTGAGGATCGCTATTGAAAATCGAAAGAACCCGTGATTCCTGGCAAATAATTGCGTCCTCAGCCTTGTCATTTTTTATTCTTTATCCTTTTTTTTCTTTAATTTTTTATACTCGTTATACTTCTAATCTCTTATTTCGAAAAACCAAATTTCCCCCATCTTAATGAGCGCTCAATCCGTTACCTTCGGCTCCAATCGATGAAGTAATAGAGTTCGGCATTAAGCCTCGCTCAATGTAAGCCAAATAAAGCTTTATCATCTTGCTAATATTACGCATCCGCGAGCAGAGTATGCTCCTTGACATACAGACAGAAATAAATCAAATTCTCCGAGCCGCGTGGCGCACGCTGCCTCCCCGTTTCGCACTTCCAAATTTACTTAAGCCATCGTCGTGGCCCTTTTGTGTGCGATATTAAATGATAAATTGCATTGTCGCATGTTTCTTTAGTACAAACATTGTACACGTTTTCACAACCGAAGCGGAAATGAAGTTAAATACGATTACCGTTAGTAACATAATCTATCGAAGAAGAACTAAGGTTTTCATTAACGTGCTACGTTAGTCTGCATAATTAAATATACTTTAACCAAAACTTAAATAACCTGTTTGAGCCATTGATTTCCAACTACGAAATTTCTCGTAACTGGTGCTGTAAGTTTACATTAACTAGAAATGTTCATTTGAAATAAGAATTATCTGTAAGAAAGAAAGAAAAATGTATATAGTGTAGAGAAAATATTAATTATCAATTTTTTCATAAAAATTGTAACTTAGGCTATAACACCATATATTATTAAAATAAAACCCACGACAGCGAGCGCCAAATGTGCGTGGCAGTCAATGGATTAAGTAAATAGAAAAGAGCGCCATGTTTCGTAAAATGTATGAAATAAGTTTGACCGTTTTAAAATAAACATGAATCAATTTACCACACGGTTACGTTTAGAAACAATACTGACCGCTGGCTTTTGACAAATACACAATGCGTTGTGACGCAGTCATGGCGGTTTTTGCATCCGTAAATTTAACAATTTAACGCGGAGTTAATTGATACACTACAAATACGCTCGACGAATTATCCTCGCCGCAAATACGTTTCGCACTTTAAATTACAACGCGTCAATGTTTCCTATATTTATAATAAAGACAGCATAATTACGAACGACGCTACACGTCGTAAAACTAACAAATAATAATGTTTTGGTTTAAAAATATTATTATTAAATCTATATTGATTATATTATATTTTTTTAAACTAAAATTTTTCTTTACACTACTTTAAATTTAAGCATATCGTATTTTTCAGTGCACTATTAAACGATTAAGTAGTTATATGAAAACTTTTTAATTTTTACATGATAATAAATAACTGACCAAACTTTATGAGCATATAACGAATCTCAATATATCATTTATGTTACCTGCAAATAGTATGAAAACTGTTAAAACGACGATCTATAGAAAAATGACACATATTTTTCTATAGATCGTTTAGCTATGACGGGTATAATCGTTAAACATACTTAACCGAATAATAGTAGGCCACGTCCAGGATTTTTTTTCGTTGTTCTTACATTTACATGTTTTGCAACAATAGAAGTGGCGAGATAAACCTTGAAAGATTTGATTTCCGGGGCACAGGAGTAAAGGAGTCTAGATGGTGACAGGGTTTTTTGGACCCGCCTGGTTCACTACCGCCCTCAATGTCTATCCGCCGCCATAACAGAATAATTGTTTTCCGGCAGTCATACACGTGGGAGCCAGATGTATTCTAAACGGAGACGCTTAATTGGCTACGGCAACATTATCTTAACACCAGGTGAAATCAAGATTAAGTGTAAATCCATAACCGATAAAAAATATGTTACAAAAAATTATGTATGCCAACTGAGTCGGAAAAATTTACACTGAACATAATGTGTAAATACGAGATGAAAAGAAAAAGCAAATCTCATTATTCCGCATTTAAATTGCGTATGGCTAGAGCTACGGCGACTTACATATCGGCGACTGCGTCCGCGGCGTGGTCGCGTTTCGGACGCAATTTGCATATTGTTCCGCAGTTGTTTTCCACGATTTACCGCTTGTCGGGATCATAACAAATATAACTGAACGTTTCACCGTCCGCACGCCGCGGTACGACGCCGCACTGAATACATTACGCGTGTGGAATTCGGACGTAACTTCTCGTGCGACCGCGTCCGCGCGACACTGTGTATGTTCGAATTAGTTCACAGTTTTCGCTTCGTCGACGTGTTTGCCTTTCCTATTACTCCCGGGTGTTTCTGACGTAGTTTTTTTGAACGCAAATTAATAAACGACGTACAAAAAGTTACAGATATATTAATTTATTTGTATTAATTTATATTATTAGAAAGTTGTTATGTATTTTTCATATGAGCACTATTCTATTTCTTTTCATCTATTCAACGTTAATGTCATCTATTTAACTTAAATTCACGTTATATTGAAGTGACAATGAGATTGCAAATGGCGAAAGTTACTGACGTAAAGAAATCAACATTTCATTACATCGACAACGGGCTAACACTTGTCCTCTATTTCCAATGATGTCAAGTGATAAAAAGACCATAGATGTTAAATCGGATTCGCACAGAATACTCTGACTCTCACATGTAAACCCCTCCCCCCCTCCTCTTATGTTGCGAAGCTTTCTTTACTCAGCGTTAGGTTTAATCGTTCGCCCGCTATCTCGATTATTCATCGCGGCACGTCGATCGGCTATCCGTTAATCCCGGACGCGCCTTGCCCGAGGTGTACGTCGGGATTTAAGTTTGTTTTTTTTTTTTCAACATCATCCACAGATGAGAACTTGGTCGACTGAACGGACAAAACTTTCCGTGGTCTAATCCGAGCGATTGCGGCGCTAAATTCACAATTTACTTTGTTGCCGAGCCCCGGCTTACCGGCTAGCATATTTTTCAAGCGATCCCCGCTCTACCATAGTGGATTTAGTGAAGCGTTTGTTATCGTTAGTTACGTGAGTTTGTCGGTCCGAGAATCCCCATCTAACTCCGTAATCGATAGAAATCGCAACTCGTCGGGAAAAGTTAGATTTAATTTTTTCCAACCTCTTATATCGAGATTCTCGATTTATAAATACGTCGAAACAAAAAAAAATTCGCCTCCGGCCAGTTTGTAAAGAGATAGGGGTCGGTCCCTAGGTGGAATTACTTTCTTACTTTTATTGAGAAACTGTACGAATCTCGTCCGTTACGAAGTTTCGACTCGCAAGCGTAGCCGTTCAAGTTTTACAGAGTCCACTTCGGTTATTGATACCGAAGGTTCTGCTGGGAATGGTGACTATGAAGCCGCAGATGTCGCGCAAACGCGCCCGATATACGGCCTCCATCCTGATAAATAACGCGGTAAATTGCCTCCATTTGTACCAAAGTATATCGTTGTGGACTATCATCACCCTATATAAGCTGAACGAACGCAATATCTGACGGAATAAATAAACTTTAACTGCCTTCATGGCGCAGTGGTTTACCGCTTGATTTCTAACTCACGAGTCTGTTTGTTTCCCGGGCAGCATAAATAGTGTATTTCAGATGATGGTAACGTTTTATCGAACTCGCAAGGCTAGTTACTACCCTTAATGTCAATATACTCCGATAATAGCATAACTGTTTAGTCACATGTGTGAGCCGAAATATTCTTGAGCTAGCTCTATTCACCGTCACTTAACAACATGCGAAATTAAGGACGAGGCGTGAACTCATTACTGATAAAATGAACTTTAAATATTGAAAATCCAAAACGTGTCCTCATCGATTAATATCCCTCCACAATTATTTGACATATGAATACTGACTGAGTAGTCTAATAGGCCATACTTGAAATCAAATTATGCCAGATTCAATAGCAATTATCGACTCATTGAACTGATTACGCATCGCCTAGCGACAGTTTATTGCAATTTAAAAAGGATTTAAATTTACCCTGATTTATGCACGACTTAACAGCATTATTAGTGGATAATTTTTTTATATATTAATCTGTAAACCAAATATGAATATTGTACTTGGAATAATTAGTCCTCATTGATTTAGGAACAACCAATCCCATTACAATAGGTTTCCTTCAACGTCTTAAAAAAAACTAGGTATCCAAAAATATACAAGTATATCTGTAGTACACATAAAAATAATTTCCTTTGGATTGAACTCAACGAACTATCAAAAAAATTACATTTAGTTTAGTCTTATTCATAACCGCTGTCTACAATACGAGTAAAAAAGGGTTTATCACGACGCCGATAAACTTAATAATATTTTATTATTTCTCCCATCCGTTTCTTTGGGCTTCGTAATTTATTTTTTATTTAATATATCCAATATGTTCTAATTTCGAATCCATCTAATTAGAGAATAACTTTTCATTGATATATGAATCCTTTCTTAGAGGAAAGATATAGAGGTTCCCACATCCTTAAAATTTTACAGACATAAAATTTGGACTAGCAGTTTAAGCTATGCCTTCATATAGGTCAGTCGATCGGTGAACCTGTCGGGACTTTTATAAGTATAGATATCAAATTATATGAAAGAGTTTTTGATTCACGACGTCGCGAGGTTCCAGCAACCGCGTCATCTACATGTGCCGATCTGATTTATGATCTGCTGAATAAATAACGTCGAATATCTTCCTCAATATACCACCGGGCCGAGCTGAATAATTTCTTGAAACTTAAAACAGAGGAATCACTCTCCGTTTCGCAGTGATATTGAATGATTGTTAGTTTCCACGAAATGTAAAAAAATACCTTTGCTTTTAAGGTACGAAAGAAAATTATATTGTTTCATACAGCATTATGAGAAATGACGCTTAATACATGATACGTATAGCTACATTCAGTGGTGAAAATGTTTGCAGTATGCTCCTAAACTTATAAAAAAATAATAATGCTATAATCCACATTCCTAGACACTGCATAGTATCACGTGATAGCCATTGTTTTCCGATCCTCCAAAATAGGTAGACTAGCCATCACGCGCGCTTCCCCGGGCTTTGTGACATTTTTATTTAATATTAAGATTAATCTTTCAGTAATTACAAACCAAACCAAATTTCGTGTTTATGGAGCCCTCACTTGTATTTTCCTCCATAGGGTTAAAATTTCCACAAATCCGCAATAGATACTAATATATCGAAGAACACGCATTCCCATTTTCATATCTCATGGAACAGCGGTTTAGGCTATGCGTTGATATGTAGATCAATTACTCAGTTAGTACTTTGAATTTTTTAAGTATACTAGATATATATTCTAGGCTTTAGTACGTGCACTACAGAGTAATTAAATTAGAAATAAATTCTCTCTTCAACATAAAGCGAAAAATTAAACCTGTATTGTTCTAGAAACTGCGTTGCAACTCTCATTCAGACAGTGGGGGAGTTAATAAAAAGTTTATGCAGGTTGAGAGCCTACTCCAAGACAGATATAAAACGGGAAACAGAACATAATATTTCACAAAGTCTCGTACCATCTTTATATCGCATATATGAGCATCAGTGGTAAACATTTTTTTATAATTGTAGTTTTTATATCTAGCTATGAATTAAGGACAAGATTATATTATCTATATTTCTTTATATCGGTAATGAGATACCACTTAACCTCGATTTGAAATTATGTTAATTGACAATTAAAGCCGTAGGCTGTGAAGTGTGCTCGTCCGAAATACTCTGGCTTTCATGTATAACTGCTGGAACACTGCAAGGCTATTATGGGGCGACAGAATTTATTATGATGGCTCATCATACGGGTTCGATGAAAAGCAACCATCATCCAAACTCCTATAATATGGCCCCAAAATCAGAACACGAACCTCTGTGTTAAAAGGCAACCTTTAAGGGACATAGTCACTGTGACTATTTCATATGACTTTTCGTTTCAGAAACAATCTGCAGCATGTTTATAGCTATTAAGATACTACGGTCCAATCTTGCAAATTGACGTTATACTCGATTTATTAAAAAGACGAAGTAAAAGGAATCTATATCTGTCAGCGATAAATATTAAAATACCATAAAGGCTCTCTTTAAACTTAATTTTCTCCTTGCCTGCGTTAAAGGGTATTCGCAAATATTATAAAATTCATACCGCCATCGCTAAAATTAAATTTAACTTACAGAAATGCAGAAAATGTTTACACGACGTTTCCAAATAGGTACGGAGTCGATTCAATAATTTCTACCGGAGTGACGACTCCGGCAAACGAGTGAAGCCAGGTGCAGCCGGTAAATAAACATTATTTAGATAAAGCGCGGCCCGGGACCCCGGTATTGCGAGCTATGAATTATTTACCGAAAAACTACGAACTGCGCGGAGAGGGTGCGGCTTTCTGATAGATTAAAAAGCAAACTTTCGTTCTCATCAAAATCATCTTACATCTTCAACGTTTTACTTACCTGGAACATCGTTGAAGCTCCTTTGAAAACTGTTTATGATTTAAATTAGTTACGGCAACGTAAGATTTTGAATGCAATCTCGCTATATTTTTCTCATGGATTGGTAGCTTTTTTAGTTTAAAAATATATTTTTTTAAATAAAAAATACTATGAGTATTTGTATTTAAAAATTCCTCACAGTATTTTTTATTATTTACCTACCTTATTATTTACCTAGCCTACCTAACGCTAATACAAACCCCGAGTATAATGAAGTTATAATATATGTTAATAAGACTGACAGCGTCTACAAAATTCCAATCCAGAAGAATAAGAGTACATTGACGGCAGAATTAAGCGTTGATCTCCACTCAAACCAGTTCGGAGGCCTAAACTTTTATCAAAACATATAAAATCTGTAAGATAATAAGAAAACCTCTGTAATTCTAATACTGTTTTCACAGTTATTAAAAGTAGGTATGGAATCTTAGTTGCATGTATCATTTGAGATACGATAATACTTTTCTATTCCGCGAGTTTTCGGAACTTTACATCGAACCTGATCAGGTCATCGGTTGTAGCGCTGATTTTAGCAACGACCCTCGCTTGATCTTCATTATTTTCATTCTATTTCAGTACAGAACAACGCACCATCAGAGACCAGTGAAACATCAATTATAACGCCGAAAATTGCGTTAATGCACGACTGAATTGATTGTATCAATTTGGCGACGACCGCGCGCCCTGTTTCTATGACATTCAGTTAAAATTATTAGTAGTCTAGCCTATACCTATTAACAACGCACATCTGCGAATGATACCGCGGGGATGCGTCAAATGCTTCGGATATTTGAGGCGCATTTCATTGACAATATAAGTTCACTATTTGCGGTATAGTTTGTCAAACTTCTGGTCCAAATATTTAATATATTTTGATAAATTATCTCAAACATATGTTGATATATTTGAGTTCTTCCGTGGCGCTGTGATATACCCGCTTGTTTATAACGCAGAAGTTCCCGATCCGATTCTCGGGCCATAGGACTATAGGAGTCTGAACGGTGGAAGGATGTTCAAATGCGCCTGGCTAGCTACCACCCACAATGACAGTCTACTGCCATAACAACATTGCTGTGTTCCGGCAGTCATATATGTGTAAAAGCATCCTGCATTCTGGACGAACACACTACACCATCTACGGCCTCGTTGTCATATAACATAAGGTGAAATCGAGTTCAAGTATTACCACATAACTGATAAAAAAATCTATCCGAAATTTTAATTAAATACAATACCGTTATAAATGGGAAATACGCTTCTATTTGCGGCTTATTTTTTTAACTAAAATACGTCACGTCTTCGCAACGCGCTAATAAAGCGGGCACGGGAATTGTACTTTACAGCGGAACGTGTTTATGACTTTGTTCATCTTGTTTTGATTCTGTTGAAAAACACGTTTACGCGGGAAACTGTCTGCATAACAAAAAAAAGTCATGTTAATTAGTTAGAAGGGATTTACGGTGTACGAGCTGCTGCAAATGAATTCGCTCGTATAATTTTTATTATAACTCACAATAACGTTCATTTTAAAGTACAAATTCATGTAAAGAAACAGTTTTTTAATAATTATAACCTCATTTTTAACCACTGTAAATTAATACAAATTAACACAAAAATAAAGTATACACTACTAACAGAACAATACTTCAAGTTCGATTTAAAAAATAAAATAAGTAAAAAAAACATCACTAGAAGCGTAAGTAAACAAAAATTAGTCTTTTCTAAATACACTAGCAACTACGGCTAACGGGTACCATAATGTACTACCTCCTATCTAATTAACAAATTACCAATAAACTTTTTACAAAAAAACAATTAAAAAAATTATATACATACATTAAAAAAATCTTTCTTGGTGTAACCTGTGGTAGTGTGAAACATTTTTTGCGATACTCGATCTGTCCATTTACAATATGTCCCCATTTTTACTTTTGAATTTCTAACGTCAACTATTTGTCAACTTAAATTTTCTTTAGCAATAAGTTTACGGTACACAGTAAAACCATCTGTGGTTTTTGTTACGGTTTTGTACTTTTTTTTTATAAAAACAAAGAAAAAAAAGTTATTTAATCGTTTCTCGCTAATATCTCGAAAGAACAATAGACTTATCAAACTCGATGAATGCAATGTATATGTATATATCTTATAGATTTTATTATTTGTAATTACAGCGGTAGTACATAAAATTTAAGTTATTTCCAAAATCTCAAAAATCAACATGATTTAATCCCGCAATCAACTTTTTACTATCGGACGTATAAAGCTTCCACAACCTTTCATCTATTTTTTTACGATATTCAGAGTATTGGGACAAAGAATTTCGCATTGTCCTTAACAATGTGAATAGCAAAGGATTATAATTGTCAGCCAGCATCTCTGTTTCTTGAAGACAAGAGTCAACAGACTTTACTTGTTTGTTGTGCTATGTCCTAATACATAACATTACGGTCATCGTCAGATCGTATTTAATTCTTGGTCTACACAATTAAAAAAATTATTTAACAATGTGTATAACGTATGACATTTCAATATTGGGTGATATCAGAGAAACTCAATATTTACTTTTTCCTGTATTTTATTTCAGAACTTGTTGGTTAAAATCATCTAAATATCATACCTTCAAATTCATAATCACAGTCATTAATAGACATGACATGACATTAATAGACTTTAAATGTTGTGACCACGTTAGAATTTTCTCATTGGAAAAAGTTTTAAACTCCCCTAAGATTTTAACCTCCATATTTAAAAATAACGTATGTTTTCCCATTGATTTAAAAACCTATAAATAATGAAGAATTCTAAATAATTTTAACTTTTTGATAAACATTTAAATGTAATTTACGAATCTATGTTGTGTAAACAAACGAGGGTCAGACAATTGAATTTCAAATAGATTATGATAATACCCTATCCGTATCTGTAACGTTCATTTGGAGGAACATTTATCTCTCCCGTTTGTCAAACACTGAATTAAATTAATCGATGACATTTCTTGCGGCGAAAGGATCCTTAAACACCTCACGTGCGATCGTGGTCTAACACAAAAAAGCGAGAGAGAGAGAGAGCGAAAGAAGGGTGCAGCCGCGCGGTTTCCGCACGGGTTGGCAGATAAATAAATGCTTCACTTACTCCGCCACTTTGACGCAATTTGTTTCAATTTCTACACTCCATTCGCGTCGATCGTGCCCGTTTCGCTGGGCCCTCGATGTTCCCGCGGATCAACTCCGGGCCGTACGTCACACATTTTATTTCTCGGAAAAGATTTGCGTGAGAATCGGTGGGCACCGTGGCGGTAGCTGCTTGCGTGAGATAGTGTTCCGTATATTTTGAATGTAACGCTCACTGCTGACGACGGATGTATAACAGCTGGTATGTAAATACCAATGCGTATTTTTTTTTTATTCGAACGTTATCAAAACTGATTTAATTGTATTTTTATATTCTACAGATATCTACATATTTCAAACAAGTGTTGCAGTGTTTTCAGTATTGCAATATTTTTTATACTATAGAATAGAGCTACAATTTTGCGTCTGAAATTTCAAAATAAAGTTAAGGTCATGTACATTAATGCTATAAACATCTTGTATTTTATTCAGAAATTTCAAAAGATTAAAACAAACTCAGGTTAGTCTAAATATTTAAAGAAATTCAAACATTCAACCAGTTTTCTTTTCTTTTTATGGTGACGAGATTTCATTATATTTTCAAAAAATTATATTATTTGTTAGTAAATGTAATGAAAAATAAATATGATACAATTGAAACATTTGTTCACTCATAACTTGTAATACCTCATTATTGGTTTATAATTATGTAGTAAATATTTCTACGTCTATGAATGGATAACTCTTAAGACATTTTCTTTACAAAATAAACATTTTTACTTCACTTCACAAAGCACAATTTAAAGTAAATAAAGAACTGACGTTTCATCACAAATACGTCGCAATCAAAACTTCGATGATTGATTAAAAATATTCTCTCCTCTTAACTCGGAATCAGTTGCGCACTCGTTCCATATATAAAATTGAATTCCGATGAAATTCGTTGAATTTTAATATCTTAGCGAAGTCGTCGTCGGATAATGCCTAACGTACGATTGCATTGATCAAGTTAGACGGCTTGAGGAATGCACACGCGTGTCCCGCGGCGTGTCACGGCTCAAACAAAAGACGGCGCAGTGAAGGAGGGGAACATCTCTATGCAAACATTTGCTATTGTTATCTACGGCTCTTATTCTCCCGGATTGCAATACGTAAGTTGAATTCCGATTTACCTAAAAGGGAACTGAAATATTATATCTGGCGGGTGGGAAAATGGGACTAGGCGGGGAAAGATTTTTGCATATTCAGACTTTACTTATACGCGAATGACGTTCTTTACAGATTTGAGAATGCGTTTTCATTTATATAACTTTAAGATTCAGTATAAATGACGGAATTCAATTTGGATAGTTTTATGTTAATCAAAATACTGTACAGACTGAGTTGTACGGTGTTTGAGCCGTAATACCGGGAATGATGTCAAACGAATTCTTTCTCATTAACCTGGGGTTACTTTCTTATAAAGGTTAATATTTAATTTATGTGCATAAAACATAAAAGATAAGTCAGCAAATTTGCTACGAGAAATATGCTCAACATTTTAAAGAAACGACAAAGGTTTTTACATGTTTAAAAATGGGAGTGGTAAATGTTACATACATGTTATTTTTTGCACAAGGTGCAAGAAATTTGGTTGAAAATGTCGTTAAATAAAAAATTTGTTCGTATATATCTTATATGAAATAAAAAAGATATATTTGTTTTAATAATCTGTTTTAAATTTAAATTGAATATCTATTATTGTGTTGTATATCGTTTGCACGGAGTTAAATCATAAAATAATTTTTGTGATAAATTCTGTCAGTTCTAAATTGCCGTTTAAATCTTCAGCGAGCAACGTACCTCTTTAAAAAAGACATTGCAAATTTCAAATGTTGCACATGCATTCTTAAAAATTTTGCACGTGAGTTGTATTGAAACGCGTCTCTAGACTGCTGGACATAGAATTCACAATTGTACTGCTGGGATGCGCCGTTCCTGAGTTTGAGAACTGATTCACGGACTCAGGAGAGTTGAAAGGCGAAACAAAAGCGTCTACATTGTACAAAATCTATAGAGTGGAAAGAGATAAGTGCAAAATAGCACGAAAGTCGTAAAACTTTTAATACAAAAGGTGGACCTTTAACTGGTGTAATTTATTGCCGCGTTTAAACGCTATGGTAGTTTTGGAAGGTGGTGTACTCACCATTGTTTCACACTTGACATTTCTAGGTTACTTAAACCATAGATTTTAAATGTTACGATAATTTTAATTTAAGGTTCTTGTGATCTCTGTCGTAGTTATTAGTAAGAAAACGTAGCTGGGATTGAAAGGCGATAACTTGAGACACTTACTTGTTGGTACTTGGAATGGAATCTCTGTTTATTCAATGATAGGTTATAATTCAGTAAGCGTATTCAGCTCAATGGGCGTATCCGCACGCCTCGAGCGACAGATTGCTATTGCATTATTGTCGAGCCTGTTGATCTAATTCTACCCTCATAAATGATTTGTTTATGTATACCTACATTTCTTTACAAATAAATCGCAACTATGAAACCCATGTTCATAGTTATTATACATAACTGAGCATATACATTGTTCGCACTTAGTACGACGTAAAGCAAGTAGAGAGCTGTAATTATGTAGAAAGAAGGCGCCTTATAGTTTGTGTATTAAAATAGGAATGAGCTGAAAACACAGCGTCAGGTGGTCTCCCCACTACGCTCCCTTTAATATTAAAGGAACCGGCGCCGCTCGCAACCGTGCTCTGCCGTGTTGTGAGTTATCATTGTATATAAAATTGAGTTATTGCTCCCGAGGAACAAGATAGATTACGTCGTTATAATATGATCTAAAGAAATTACGCCATTTCTTATTCACGGTTGGATGGCAGTTTCGATTTAAATTCCTATCGACTCGGAATGAGAACATTGTTTGCAATTTCGAGTATACTAATAAAAAAATATTGATTTTTTTTATTTTAAAAAAAATACACAGAATTATTGCGTTATTTTGCAATCCAATTTAAAATAAGTGCATACTTTAAAAGTACCACTATTTATGAATATAGTTAAAAGAGTTTGTAGTTTTTGAACCGATTCCTCACGGAATTGGTCCTTATTGGCCAATAGTGCGTTTGCAGCTGTTACATCAAAAGAACTTCATGAACCTGAACAAATTAAACGCTGCATCAGAAAATTCTTTTGATTATTTACTTGCAGGGTATTTATATCCTCAACTTTGGTTGTAACCTGTGAATCGAATGGTCACATATATTTTAGAGTTATTTTGTTTAAAACACAACCTTCATTTAACCACCTACGAAAGATTATCTCAATAGAATATAGTATGCAGATCTAACGCTTTGAGGACAGGTCAAAGTTCAAATGCAGGAGAAGGAATCTAGTTTTTCTGAGCTATACTATGCGGATGTTAAATAAGTCAGTAAAATGGTATCATTATTTTTTGTAAAGCTGAGGTAACATTTTACAATGCGAATAAAAATGCCAGTGTCGTGGCGCAGTGGTTTACCGCTTGCTTTGTAATGTGGACGTCCCGGGTTCGTTTCCAGGGACCCAGATACAGGTGCAGTGAGCCTCGATGGTGGTTGTTTTTTCGAGTCCAATCACACCGTCTACGGTCACATTGTTACTTAACATCAGATGAAATCCAGGTCAAGTGTTATCCCATAACTTGTCAAAAAAATTATACTGGTAACACGCTTAATTGTCACATCAATTTATTCTTTATATTTTTCCTTGAGGTTGGTTTCGAGAACAACACAGGTATTGTAAATTTAAAAAATAAACAATCCCTATGAATAAGTACTATGTTGCGTCCCTATTAAGCTTTTTATGTAACCTTTTCAACCGTTACCCGGGAAGAATATGGTTTTCCATGAAAGCGCTTTATCGATGGTGTATTAAAAACAGGCCTCTCCATTTCACAGAAAATAAAATAAAATACCAATGGGGATTTAAACAAAAATTTACAATATTTCCATTCGACACTCACGCAACAAAGACAATTGCAATTTCGGGAGCTATTTTCGCAGTTGCGTAATATAGAATCAGTTTCAACGGGTGGGCCTATCGTTAAATTTATATTGGATTACCCAATTAATTCCGTGTAATCGCCGTACAAACTAATTAATATCCCACTCTGTGCGCGGATTGAAATTTAATAGTTTATTTTGGTTATGAAATGTTTGCGTTCCTGTTTCGATTTCCAAGAATTAAATGCATGTTAATGATGATGAACTGACCGTTACATTATCAATTGAACCGCATATATAAGCACTGTCGATTGTAAATCAATATGTAATATTACATTATTTATTTACAAGTAAAATGTTCCTATATTTTTAACAGCAATTGTTTTATTCGTTCGAATTTATATATTTTGAATCTTAACGGCATATCTTTAAGATAAAGACCCCAAATGAAATTAAGATAAAAAAAACTTTTTCATCACATATTTCGCATAATTTTGACTTTACAAAGATGCAACAAACTAGTAACTTAAATTATGTGGTTTATTGTAATATTGTTGTAAAGATTATTACGTGAAAAACACATCGCGTTTTATTTTGGTATTCAATACGGGAGCGACTGCATCGCCGGTGCACTGTTGAATGTTTCTAAAGACCTCTGTTTGCCGGATGTCCACTCATCCGTCCGGTTTAAATACCAAAAGAGTATTTCAAGGAATAAAAGTCGACTTGCTTTTCCACGATTATTACAATTGCCTCCGTTGCGGAGCCACCGACCGGGTTAGAATTTAAACAAAACACCGATGCAAGAAACTTCGTATATCATTCGCGAAGCGAGCGGGCGAATTATACCGCGGCCCGACTCAACCATACAAGGGTGAATAATTAAGTAATAAATCTGCCAAAGAGCAGCGTCGCGCCTCCCAATTAGCGCGGCCGTCCGTTAGACAGTTCACGGTTTTCTTTTGCGCCACCGCACGCCATTAGCCAAGCTTTTATCATCATTAGGTCACATCGTTTAATCTGGAAAACCTTTTACCTGCCCGTTTTCGAGTTTAAAGGGTAATAATAAATAAATGCGAGATATATGTTAATAATGATGGCTGTTGTATTTTTGTGTTTAACTACGAGGGCCAGATAGATCTTTTTATTGTATTATTATTCTTTACTGCCCGTTTTCTAGTTTAAAAAGTATAAATGAATAAATAAACAAATTAATTCGAGGTATGTTAATAATGATAGCTTATGTAAATTTGTTCATAACTACGAGGAGTATACAGCTCTTTTTATTGAATTATTATATTTATCCATTATTTTCTTCTTGTATTTGAACTAAATTAAGTAATCGATACTTCCTTCTGCCAAGAATTACTTAATAATTAATAAAGATAGGTAAAATGAATCGCTATTTTTATCAAATGAACGAAAAATTTAAAATCTGTATTTTAGCTCTTATGCTGATGTTATGAGCCTGACCTCTATTTCACATGATAATTAATAATGAGGCCGTAGACGGTGAAGTGTGATTATATAGAATACACCGGTTCAAACATGTATCAATGTAGAAACTGCAACGCTGTTATGGCTCGTAGTTTGAAAGCCTATCCACTATGTAATGTAGTACGAAATAAATAATATGTTTTATTTCTAAAAACAAAGCTTTGTCCTAACTAGTAAAAAATACTGGTAGTGATTTGCAACGCATTACGATAGTAATATTTCAGTGATTTTTTTTTTAATTTTATAGCTGGAGTTAAACAAAGTTTTCATCTCGATCCAAAGAAGGTTGAAACATGAGCACAACATGCTAACATTGTCGCAACTAAAGAGTTTTAGTGAACTTAGTGCCATAAAGGAGCTCTATCCGGCCGAGTTAGGAAAATTGCTCGCCCCACGGCGTAGAGGGCGTAGACCGGCGTAGAGGGGCGTCGTGCAGACAAATGTTGCTCTAGCAAGCTAAATAATCTTTTAGTAGCCAGCAGCGCGTATAAGTTGTTTGACCCACTACCTGCCTCTTGATTGCAATGGAAATCTCTAGCGAAGTTAGAAACGCTCTCAACCCAGATGATACTCTCGGCGTTTAATTTACCTACTTGGTTCATATTTCATAGAACATATTTCGAAGAACAGCATTAGAATACTATATTTTATGTAACAAAGGTTCAGTTCATCTCAAAGCCAAAGTCTATGATGAGGACCTGTAAAGAGAATCTTACATTTAGTGCGGCATTTCAACGTTTGTAAGTTTTAGTAATACATAATGTAATAATTTAACTCTAAAAATAATTATTTAAAGTTTATAAGTCTTCACCTTTTTTTTTCAATTTATGGAATAATTCCTTTTACTTTAAATAATTTTACGATAATTTTTAATAAATAAATACATAGTAAGCTGTTACTTAGATATTTATTGGCTTTATTAGGGGATGAATGTTGATAAATTTGTTATATAAAAAAGTACTAAACGCTAATTATTAATTCATAATTCAGTATAAAAACCGCTACAAAATCAGGTAATCCCGAAAATTAAATTTCAAAAATGTAAAAAAATAAGTTTGTTATGGTTGATATGTCTACCGTTAACAGGTGAAATGATTTAATATAAATTTCCTCGGTTACATGTTTTTGAAATTATCTAAAACCTTTGTGTATAAAATTAAATGTTAAAATTAACTTTCTTTGTTCATTTCACATCGCATAGTCCCGATAGGAAGACGTCGGAAATAGGTATTCTGGATATATTTAGTTACCCTTTTCCCACGGCAACAGAGCCTCAGGGCGTCTCGTATCACCGTAATTACGGTAACAACACTAATGGAGGTGTTGAACTGGCCAAGGCTTGTTGCTCATTTGCGTGGATCCGATTTGAGGGGCGCTTATACGTCGACGACCTTGTTATCATGTTACATCTCACGAGCTTTACCCATTTATGGGGTGCGTATATCGATAATACATTGATGTGTCTTTTGTGGGTATCATTGAGTGATTACGAAGTGCCTGTAACAGATGAATGCGGAGAGCGTAAGACCGATCGTTGGAGAAATCTTAAACCTTTAGCGTAATAGTGGGTGTCCATTAACTTATGGTATTAATGGTGACAGTCTTATTGCATGGTTCTTTTTAATCTAAAGGCGCTCATGCAGATGCGCCTTATGTTTTTTGTTAATATCTATCTTCTTAAAACGAACAGCTAGGTTATAAAAATTTTAAGTATCATTTGCAGTGTCATTATTCCTCTTAAATTTAGATTCGTTTCCTACGTGTCACTGGACAAAATGTTTGCACAATGTTCTAGACGCTTTGAGACAAAAGATGAATCTATAATTGGTACATTTATATACCTCGTGAAAACACTAGATACAATTGAATAATAATTCCGTACTAAATGTCTAACTTCGCTTGTACTAAGGCACGTTACAAAAAGATCGTTACAAAATGACCAAAGTAAAGCAATTTAACTCTTCATCCAAGCCAACACATCTGTGTGACCTCTAAATCCTTCTTTTAACACACGCCATGAAGCAAATCGTTTGTTCTGTTTTAATTCAAAAATAAAACGAAACTTTAGCGTTTTCAGAAAATTTATGGAAGCATTTAGCTATGCTGGAGTTAGAAAGATTCATTAAAATTCTGGGCTAAATCTATGATCTATCTAATTAGCTGTAGTATTTTAGTATAACAGACTATTCATAATGCAGAATCGCAGTGCAGTTGACATTGATTTTTCTGTATATAGATAGGAGAAACCCAAGTTTGCGGTTCCTGCTAAAATCTGGTACGTTTTATTCAAAGCTCGGTCGCTGCACTTATAAAATGTTAATTTTGGCCACTCATTACCTATTCCGTATTTGCTTTGACTTACATAACTCGTTAAACCGGATTTATATTTTGCCAGTTTTACTTCTAGTTAATTATTTACGATTGTTAACTGTTTAGGTTTCATGCCTTATTTGTTACTTTTTATAAAAAAAAAAACTCAAGTAAATGTGCAATATTGTTCCATATTTTTTAATAAAACAAATAGAATTTTTTGATTGTAACCTAAATGTTTTACCTAGAACGATGCTGTTTTAATAAAAGATTTTATATAGCACAATTTTACCGTTCAGACATAATATGTTAAACTTCTTTTAGTTGTGACTTTTTTTAAATCAGTACATAGTGATGATAACTCGCTAGTTCACTGCAAATATAATTTGTCCAGTTTAACCTAATTATACAAAAAATATCCAAGGCCGATTAATTTTGTTAGTTATATACAATGGGTTAATATTTGAGCACAATTTCATATGTTGTTAAGACGATGGTTTGTGATGATAACGTCTTCGAAAATCACGTACTCACCTAAAATACTCAGGATTATATATGTATGACTATCGGAATATCAACGCTATTGTGGCGATACAATGAAGAGCATATCTGGTAGGTGTTTTTCAAGATTACCTTCCACATGAGTGGTGAAGTATAAAACATATATTTCACCACTCATGTGAGCCTGCATAGTCAAACCGGGGACTTTTGTATTACAGATTGCATGCAGATTACAGATTACAGATCATGTAATTAAACGATACTATTATTAAAATTTTACGTCATTAAAAATAGGAATATTTTATAAAAATAGGAAAATGTTTATACAATATTTACCTATTCCTTTTCCATTGTATCCGCTTACCTTTTTCCTTTCTTAGTTCCGTTCTGCAAGATTGCGCCGGCAGCGTTGCATTGTCGTCGGCACATCAAAGTAATTACGGACGTATTCAATCCTCTTATATATCAAATGGCGCAGCTTTTACTCTAGTGCTGGCATTAGGCCTGTATGTTACGTTTGCTGTGAGCGCTCGTCGTAACAATCGCATATAATGTTCCAGTTTTCTAATCTCACCTAGTTTTATAGTCACGCTGTGATTTGTTTTAATGTCAAAGTCGCCTCTCTTGTTGCTTCGATACTAGGTTATGTGAAAGAGGATGCGAATTCGTCATCTGATATGAAAATATGTGTAATGTCTGTATTGCATTTATATGAATGTAAAATAACTAATGAAATTATAACACCTGCGAAATATTCTGTACATTTATTTTTATTATAGACGTTATCAAAGAAGGACGTTATCAAGACTGCCTCCGTGGCGCAGTGGTTTACCCGCTTGCTTTGTAACGAGGATGTCCGAGTTCGATTTCCGAGCCACAGGAGTAGTGGAGTCTGGACGGTGGTAGGGTTTTTCGAAATCCGTCTGGCTACCTACCACCCTCAATATCAATCTGCCGCCATAACAGCATTACTGTGTTCCGGCAGTCATACATGTGAGAATCGGATATATTCAGGGCGAACTCACTTCACTATCTATTGTATCATTAAACACACTAATATCAGGTGGTCTTAAAGACACTTAATATCAGGTGAAATCGAGGCCATGTGTTAGCCCATAACTGATAACAAAAACTGATTTTTATCACTACGTATGAATACATTTATTAGTCTTTTCTTAGGTATCTAAAATTTTCGCAGGGAGAAACCAACTTCATCGCAAATATAAATTGCGTTGTTATTAGGAAATAATTTAATTTATTTTACATTTAACAGGAATTCTAAACAGGCTATTAATCTAAATTTTCGTTTACACGAAACGTTGCTGCAATTTACGATATGGCCAACGTAATAAGAATTGCTTGCGATCCACGGGCTCCGTCGGTTAAAGGGTATTATCTCGTGCATAGCCACAGTTTGAGTTACGGCCGCTGTGCAAATCACACCGGCTACCACCCTCTCCCTCGGCCCCTACATTGCTACGACCTACGGAAAATTAGTTAGTCGTTGACTTACCGCCGACTCTTAACTCATTCTAAATTGTCGTCTAACTTCCTCTCTACGTCGGTTACGCATTCGTTTCTTCACAGAGACATCGAATGTTGGGTTTACTGGGATTGAGGACGGATGTCTATGATTTTTAAATGTTACGTAGTTTTAAGGAAATGTTAAATATGTAAAATAGAATACAACATTTCAGTAGATTTCCATACTCACTGATATTATGTCTTCATTAACAGACTACAGGGAGGTTACCACTTCGTTCTTTTTATGTTATTAAGCAGTTAAGAGCGTTCGAAGCGTGTACAATTTATAATCGCGGTGTAAAATAAAAAATTAAAAAAAAATCAACATGTATGTAGAAATTGTACATATTTCGTAAACTTTATAACAGGATTCTTTACTTATTTATTTAGCGTATATACCTGTCATTGCTTGCTTTTTTAATTCTGCACTTGGTGATGTTTAGAAACTAAACTCTTGATTATACATTAATTAAAACAATGTTCAATAGAAATGTTTTTTTTTTATATTTGGTTTGTTTTCGCGGTGATAAACCGTCATTTGCAGTTGTGACCCCATCACACCGTACGTAGTATTCCTATAATATAATTTATATTACGTAATTTCCAAAAAAAAAACACTCATACTTATAAATCCCATTCGTACATTAAAATTTCATTCGCAAAATAATTATCCAACGAAATAGGTTACGGAATTTTTCCTAGAAATATATACAAGTTATTGTTTTAAAATAAACAATCTCAGTGAAACAATAGCTGACGACGTTTTAATTAAACGTTAGATAAAATAATAAAAGGTAGATTAAAATCCTTTACTTATGTAAACGGCGCCTAAAATAATTTATTACGTTTCAGTCTAGACTCATTAATTATAAGCTTATTAAAACTTGTCCGCTTTATGTTTTTTTTGAACACGTTGACTAAATGCCAGATCTAAGTCGCGATTACAACTAATTTAACGTTGAAAAACAATTTTATTAACATATTGTTGTACTTATTAAATTTAATTTATCGAAATAATCAATTGCATTTTGTTTAAGGAAAATTAAATCACGATGAAAATTTTACCAGGCGATAGAAAATTCTGCAAACAAATTAATTCACAATCCCTTTATGAAGCTGATAGCAAAAAATTTTTGCTCCACTGTTTCCATTTGAAATTTATTTATTTGTGAAAAAACAAAACATATATACACATATTAAATTTATGTTTATCCGTTCTACCTATTCAAAAAAAAACATGTGTTTAAGTTAACTTTTACTTAGCATTTATTTTACCGGCAACGGATTATTCCTTTCACCTTAATTTCACGTGATTTTAGGTGTTAGCAGACAATGTGGTGGTAGTACCTATTACAACCTATCTGCTACTGCTTCTAGACCGGGAAGTTCCTTCAAAAGGAAACCCGGATTAACCGAATTTAGGTCCGTACACTCCCGTTTCGCTGTTTAAATTCTGCATAAATCGGGTTCCGGATAATTGAAACGGAATTCCTTGCGACTTGTCTTACAGGAGAGTCTATAGGCAGAATGTATTTACTCGCGAATTTCCTCCTCGTTTCGTAACGAGAGCAATAGTGTTTATTGCCGTTGTTGTAAAATTTGACGCGCCTGTTAATAGTCGAAGTTGATAGAGGGCCGTTCGAGTTTCGTTAAGATTACATCGCTTCGTTTATTACTCGTTTTATATTCGGGAATTGGAACTACGATGCAGGTGATATAGATGAGGGCCAACTTTATTACTGCTCCGCTGTATTTTATACATTCTGCTTACGAACGATATTAAAATTTATTAATAAACACGTGATAACTACGCAGACGGACTCGAAGAAACCTTTACCACAATAAAAATTTTATCTCGTATTCGTGTTGTGACCCGTTCGTTATCTTGGGCATTAGGCTTACGAGTACATTAGCACCTCGATAAAATTTTTTCTATTTATTTATTAAGCATTATTCGAGCACTGATCAATTTATATTAACACTGAAGTCCGGCGACACCATACGGGTGTCGTTTTGTTACGAGTGAAGAGTAACAGATGAACAAATCTTTTGCCGTCTTAAAGATCAAAAACCGATAAAAACACCTTCTTGTTGTGCCTTTCGTTTTTGTTATAATATAAAACTTAAGCGTTTAAATGTTTTATATGGTTTCTAAAAATTCATAAAAAATATCCTGAAATATACAGACGTCAACGTGTTTAAAAACAAAATGAAATTTAAAATAATTTGACATACTTTACTTCAATTTTACTTTTTAAAAAAAATGAGATCATCACAAAACATATGTTGTTTATCGCAACTACTTGCTTATAAACAGTATTATCTTGCAATTGATTGATTTCAACAAACATTGCGCTATTATAAAAAATAACTTCTCAAACAATTAATTCTGCAACAAGCTATATATAAACACGTGATTGCGTCGAGTTCGCGTACATTAGACCGAAATATGTTTTAAAATATGAACGTTGGTATAATAGGCTTTAATTCACACACGGTCGTTGTCCGAATTAACTGGAAGAAAAAAAAACCGCGTGAGATCGAGTCGATGCATAAATAGCCGATATAAATTCGCCCACTTCCAAACACCCTGTATTCGTGTTCAATTATGGATAATGTTCCGTCTTCTGTTTTTCAATACGCGCTCCACATCGTTCTACCCTCGCTCCCACAGATTCTGTATTGATGTTACTTAACATATAAAATTGCTTATCACAGATACTTATCGAAGACGATAGAAATACTTCGGGTAGGTAATATTTTATCTATTATCATTATTTCATAACTTCGTTCATAAGAGAAGAAGATTTTAAGCTTCTGCGACTGTTTTTATCCGTAAGGCCGTAGTTGGTGTAGCGTGTTCGCCCAGAATACTATTGGCCCTAACATATGAGACAGCCGGAACATAGCAATGCTGCTATGGCGCAAATTCACATTGAGCGTGGTAACTAGCCAGGTCGGTACGAAAAAACATACCACTATACAAACTTCACTATTCCCGTGCCCGGAAATTGAACCCGGCACCTACGCGTTACAAGGCAAGCAATAAACCACTGCGCCGCTAAGGCAAATAAAATTTTTTTTTGTAACTGTATTCGTATGACCACGCATTACCTTTTACTGCGATTTCCGATATTGATGGTTAATTTTTTGAAAGTTTACCTCGGTGATTGATCCTATTTAATTTCAAAAACAATAAACCCTTGGGGTGGAGAAAAATGAGAACATAGATTTTCCACTATTATTCTTTTGTTTCTACTTATCGACACTTCAGTTTTGGTCGATAATTTTTTTTTTTCTATAAATTGCATTTAAAAAAGGATTATAAAAACAATCCCAGAGGGAACCACAGAGTTTGTATGAAAATTATTACAATTGGCAGAGCAATACGTCAGTTGAGCTGTTGGCTATGTTAAGGGAAGAAAAGGAGAAAATGCACGCTCGCCTTTTATCTGTTGCCGCACTGACAAATGTTGAAGCGAACTCCGTGGCCCCACACGAGCGCGCACTGCGCACTCCGCGGCAATATTTCACATAGATAATACGGACTATTACTCCGCTTCCCAGATAGCTTTTATTGAGTTGAAATACAACGGCCAATATTTTGTATTGGATGTTGTTTGAATCTCATCATGAATTTCGACCATGGCGTGCGATTCACGGACCACATGAGTAGCTGAGTCTTGATGGTAGGAGGATATTTTAGAACCTATCTATGTAGCTACCTCCCTCAATGTCAATCTACCGCCATAGCAACGTGTCTGTATTCTGGAATTCGTACATGTACTAGCCAAAAGTATTTCAGGCGAACGCGTTTTAACATGTACGATTTCATTGTCACACACATCGCGTGAATTTGAGGTCAAATATTCGCTTATTTATTTTATCAGCTAAAAAATAGAACGCTTTAATGCGCAAGTAAGTCATTTTGGTTATTCTTCAGTTTATTTCTAAAACGGTTATATTTAACTCGTGTAAGTTATGGGCCATTTTGACTATGTTAATAAAGCATATAACAACTCTAATGTTCGGCAACCTCTACTTTAAATATGCTATTCTCCAGGAGAGGGTGACGTATGATTTATTTTCATATAACCCTCTATAATAAATATACTTTAAAAAAACATGCTCTTGAGATTATATGTCTATTATAATATGATTAATTTAATGAGATGAAGCGATAATACATGTGTTTATCGCCTGATCCTGAGCGATATGCTTGTTCACAAGAACATCGCTAGGTGGTATATTTAGATATCAAAACTGTGCTTTATATTAACAACCTACCAAGGTAGGTTGTTAATATAAAGCACAGTTTAAATAAAAACACTTGTATACTTTTAATTTTACTGACAAACGTTTTGAAC
>DWQX01001603.1:0-26756 GCA_018245475.1 Pharmacophagus antenor | reverse complement strand
GTGGTTTACTAATTGCCTTGTATCACGAAGCTATAATCGATAAGAAAAATATTTAAATAACGACCATTTTAAAGCCACTAAATTAGTTAAATATAGTGTAGAGGTCATAAAATTTTATTTTTGTAAGATATATTTATAATTAAGAACATAAATATATCCAAAGCAATTAAAAAAAATATATATATATATATAACATGAATCAATTTATTAGTAAAACTCAAAACGGCTAAACGCTTTTGGCAAATGTCTAAACTATTCTCGCCGGTGAATTTTCACTATACAAATTTAATTGATATTGAGAGAAGTTCATAAACAGCCGAATGCGAGGTAGTTGGTAAATGGGAAACAAACTAATTTAGAATCAAACCAAAGTTTAAATGAAAAATTGTTTCATTATCGTTAATTGTATTCCCTTAATGATGAAATAAGTTAAGCTTAACATATCTTGTAATTAAGAATGATTAATAAAGATGTTTCTTTAAAGGCTACTGTGAAATCACTAAAGCGCGTCTCGTACCTAGATTTTAATTAAATCGTAAGAATGTTTAACTAACGGGTAGCAACCAAGGACATGGGTGAAATTCTTGTGAATAGTTTGAACGTTCTTGAAATTACTTTCGTGATGTTATTCGAACTATGCATTCTATTCTACTTTTTCTGTTCAACTTTATAAATGTTACTGAGAAGTATTCTGAATCTTTTTTCGTTTTCATTTGAGTAGTTAGAAAATTGAAAATATTTCAAAAATAAGGAGAAATAAATAATAATACCACAAATTCACCGTCGTTGTATATTACAAAATTTGTTTCACGAGGCGTTTAAAATAAGTGGATATCATTTAGCAAAAGTCTCTCAGTGTATTGCATACATTTATCAGGCAACATTGCTTGTGCCAAAATGCTCGACCGCGCGTTGGCGATTGACGCGATACTTATGGCGGCTGCTGTGATACAGAAAATGGAACAAAACATTTTAAATTTAATCTAGGTCCATGGGGATGTTATTTTGATAATGCACAATGTTCCCATGTCCCAATCTATGACATGAACTGATTTAAAAAAAATAGGTGGAACATAGTAGAATATGTAGAGGATTATAACATTTTTATGGTGGCATACACTTTCATTCATGTTAAGCAATGAAACATACACATTTTGTAATATTATTATAAAATAAATGGTTTCTTCCGTGTTATGAATTCAACTATGCGCTGTATGCATGACATCATATTTAAATAATTGTATCCGTAAAAAACATGTTCAGTTTCTGGAAAATTATGAATTTACTCAGATAATTCCTGAAGTAATAATATTTATGGTATGTTTTTATCTCATATTGCAGTTTTCGCAGTGTATATGTACTCAAAAATCCAGACACAGGCCTCAATTTTCAATATTGTTTGCTCGACAAGGACATTTGTTATAAATAACAAACGGCCAAACAACCCATCTAGTTTCCCGGGGGGAGTAACATATACATAAGTTCAGTATCATTCAATCACTTTAGGTATTAAAAACACTAATATTTCACATGGTTCGCAATAAATAAGTTATACGCGATTCAAAATATTATGAATCATGTGCCGACGTTAAACTTACAAAGCTATTGCAGAGACGAAGTCTGTAGGCAAGTTTGCTTCAGCCTTAACTCCATGACTACAATAACAGAGTCAATAAATGCTTGAAGTTTCGAATGCCGCTGGTTTGTTTAACAAAATTGCTATCCGTTCAGGGATCGCAATTGTATCGAATCATCCGCACTCGACCGCACTTGCTATTTTCCTTGCAACAACTTTGGTTTGTAAGGTTAAAAATAGCTCGAAATCTTCAGGTTGAATTATGGTACAATTGTGTTTTTCCTCATTCTCTTTCTCGAATCTTTTATTATCGTCATCACTGGGAATAGTGAATAATGAAGGTTTTTTTTATCTGAACAGGCTATATTTTAGTTCACATACAATAGACTGCCTGAATACGTCTCCATATTGGATACGTTAAGCCATTAATTTTTTATACCCTCGCTTCCCCTTTCATCCCGTCCTGTTACCGTAAAAGATTTAACTTGTTCAGCCAATTAGTAAGTTGTTAACCCCTACAAGATTACAAGCTATAGCGTCCTTCAATTCAATATGTAAGACTTTATATGTACGGTATTTTCACCTGCATCTTGAGGTGTGGGCTGGCGTATGGGAGTCAGGGTTTTGAGTCATGTAAACTCCTTTCTATCATTCTTTGTTATTAGCTTCCAGATCGCATACGTAACTCGCTGGTATAACGGAGTAGATATAATAACAGTTTATTTTATATTTTCTTTTAAAAAATCAAATCTTGTAGTTATCTTAACTTTAATAAAACCGGTTTTATGAAATTCCAGTGTTAAATTAATTAAAACGTCCATTGCATTAGCGAACGTTGCTAGTTACGGACTGAAATATTATGGGGACGACACCGGCCCTCCTGCAACTTGAAATAATTTTCTAAATTATACTGTGCAAAATTTTATATTTGTTTGCAATGTAAGTGTTACTTTTTTTGTGAAATTTAAAGAGCTTGGTGAAAGATTTAGTACGTTGGTAATTTTTTTATACATTACTTTTGCGCGGTTAAAACAGCTTAATAGTTTTTGATTTTTTGAGTGCCTCCATGACGCAGTGGGGTATCGCTTGCCTTGTCACACGGAATCCGGGTTCCATTCCCGAGCCACGTGAGTAGTGAATTCTGGCTTGGCTAACCACTTCCCACGATATAAATGTGTCACTATAACAACGTTGCTTTATTCCGGTAGATATACATATGAGAGCCAGGGGCGGGCACGTTTTACAAATTACGCCCTCATTGTAATTTAATCATGTTAATTTAGTGACAAATGTTACTTGGAAAAAAATTATCCATTATATGCATAAACAGCGATGCCGCCAGCACTTTTTACGATAGCATTCAGCACTAAAAACTTGCTCATTTGCGAAACAAGGACGGGAAATTTCGCGTAATCTGATTGTGTTCTCGCGGTGCGGGAAATGACAAAGAAAAAAAGTTTTCTTAAAAATGGAGTTTACATATACGTGTCTCTCAAACGAAACAGGAGTGAGTGCCCGCTGATTGCCTAAATCGTGACGAAACTTTCAAGTTTGACCTGAAAGCGTACTGTAAATATAAAAATCCCAAATGAGGAATTTGTTTTTCCACTCGTCGGACGGGATATCGTGGATTTAATTAACGTATTTTTCTAAACGTTTTTTTCACAATTTAGTATTTCAGTTTGAATTTACTTGTGTTTTGTAATTATATCCATACGAAGGGTGCTGAAAGTCTAAATTTTTGAATAACTTCTGTCATAAATATGAATGTATTTGCACTGTTATTCATTGTGTATATATGTTACATTTTATTTCTTAGTAAAACCTATGAGACAGCGTGCTGCTAGGGGAGTTTTTGGCATCACTTTTTTTTCCAAACAGAATCCTTACGAAGCGGTAAAAGATGAAAATTATGTATTATGTATTTCTGATAATAAAAATTATGTTATTATCAATATGCTCGGTTGTACTTGATCGTAGTAATTGTAGGTAAACAAGGGTGCACTTCTCTATTTTTTTTATTACAAGAAGCATTTTACTTCATTCATATGCTTTATATGAAAATATATATTAAAAGAATATATACTAAATGAAATAATTTTCTGTGAGAAAATAGAAAAATAAAGAGAGAAACTAGGAAAATGTAAGAGGCTCTTTGCGCAGGGAACGTAGAGAAAATCATCAATCAGCTCTGTTATTGTTATTGTACATCGCGTTGTTAGACGCCAATGTAAATATTCAGTACGTGCCAAAATGATATATTTTACCGCGCATTGACCGAAGCTTATATAGCGCCTTGATCGCATTAAGTAACGCTCCTGCGTTGATATGAAACTAGATTATATAACGAATTGTTTGGTTCGAGCGAGAGTGAAGCAGTGATCTTAATTCAATTTAAATTCGTGAATGTACATACATTTCCTTTTGTATTTTAAATGCTTAAATGGCATTAGCACATTATTTGTCTCTTTTCAATCAACGCAAAGAAAGATGGTGTTCTAAGATTATTTCTTTTAAATGTTATTGGCTAGCATTTGGTCTCCATTTTACCTGATGTTAAGTAACAATACTGCCGTAGATGGTCAAGCGGGTTCGCCCAAAATACTTTTGGCTCACATGTATGATTGCCGGGTCACAAAAATGGTATTATGGTGGTAGATTAATAGTGAGGGTGGAGCTAAACAGGCGGGTTCAAAAACACTACCCCCATCAACACTCCTACACCTGTGGCTCGAGATTCGAACCCAGGACCTCTATGTTATAAGGCAAGGGGTATACCATTACGTCACAGAAATAGTCGAAAGTCATTAAAACCTATACTTGTATTGCTTTAAGTTATTCTAAGAAACATAAATCGGCAAACGGCTGAGCAGATCTTTAATAAGCTTTTTCTTTATGGACTCGTTCTAAACTTCACTATGTGGAGATCGTAATTATTTGTCAAATCATAATGTCATGAAGAAAGAATTGTGTGATTGTCAAAGATAAAGATAAAGTCAACTCATTTATTCAAAACTGTGTAGAACTTTATGATGTCAAATAATTCAATTTATAGACAGCAGCTCGATTCAGCCACCCATCACCGCTTCCTATACATATATCCTAGTAGAGCAGAAGAAACAGCGCAAAAATGTTCCCAGGAGCACGAACTGGCTTACGTTTTACAAAAAAAAAATAAGGACCACAAAGAAATTCAATGTTGGGGTTAAAAAAGAATGTCTAATGTAGACGTACATATCAACCATTGTATGAGACATGATAAGTTCTATTGACCGTTAATACCGCTTCTATATTCTAATGTCAGAAATCTCACAAAAAAAACCGTCATGGAATGACGTACAAAAATAAACACAAAGAACTAAACAACTCCGTACTCAATGCTCAAACAAATATCCGTATAATATATTTATACGTATGATATTCAAAGGGTTGCCAAATATACTATGTGACGTTTCTCGTGTTGTTTTCGAGAAATATTCATATCTACGAATGATCTTACAGGTGATTTAGTTTTATCTTATTAAAAATGTACATTTCTCATTTTATTATAATAATAAACTCGGTCGACTGTAGTTTATTACAATCAAACATCCATAAGAAAATAAGTTATGCAATGTAATGACTCTTAAAAACTATTGTATTGCCAACATTCTAGTATCGATAATGAGTTAACACCTGACCCCGATATCATACGATGCTATGATATATAAAGGCCGTAATAAGGGAAGCGTGTTCATACACAACACTTTCGGTGTCTTACGAGTATGTACCGGATTTGTCCGAACTTCGTAATGTTAATATGGTGACAGACTTTCTGAGTCTCCATGGTTTACCCGCTTGCCTTGTAACCCGGAGATCCCGGGTTAGATTCCCGGGCCACAGAAGTAGTGGAGTCTAATTAGTGGTAGGGTTTTCCCAAACCCCCCTGGCTAGCTACCACTCCCAATATCAATCTGCCGTCATAATAGCATTGTTGTATTCCGGCAGTCATATATGTGAGAGCCTGAAGTATTTTGGACGAACATGCTTTTCCATCTACGGTCCCATCGTCACTTATCATCAGGTAAAATGGAAGTTAAGTGTTACCCCGTAAGCGACAAAAAAAATGGTAGCTAATTAGACCGGGTTGAAAAAATTCTGTCTATATCTAATTTCAACGACTTATATATCTCTCTCGGAATCGAACCTGAAATATACATGTTACAACAAAAGCAGTTAACCGCTAAATCACGGAATCACATAAAAGCTATTAATTGTAAGTAAGTACTTAAACTAAAACTTGTACATTTATATGGTATATATTTTCTAAATCCAACACAAAGAGTATTTTATACGCTTGGAACTAAACATAAGATTTATAATCTATTTTTAATAAAAAAATTCTCTTCAATTATTTTTCATTAACAACATATTTCAAAACTCTTGTAGTAATCACTAATGTGCTGGGAGATTGTATCTGAAAAACTTTTAAATGAAAATTGATGAAGTAAATACTCGTAACTTTTATCATTATTATATAACCTAATTTAGTTTAACATTAGAAGAATTTGTAGAAGTGTACGAATTTTTATTAGAAAAAGTTATTATATTAGTTAATATATCACATTAAAATTTATTATAACATGTTTCTACGTTACGACAATTTTATTTTATTACATTGATTCTGGAGTTGCCCGTTACATGATTACTCCACAATTCTAATTTTTTAATTACATTTTTTTATATAAAACAAAGCAAAGACGCTGGCAACAATCGTTCCACTTGTACATAATAATGTTATTTGAATACCTTACCTTTTGGTGAAGTTACATAATTCATGTAGTGATTTTTAACAACAACAACTTTTTAACTCTCTGATTACTATGAATATCGTATTTTATCATCATGAAATATAAAATCAAAATTAAAATATAAAACAAAATAATATTTGCGTAGAGATTGTAGACGTTATTTAAAGAAAAAAAACGGAATATAGATATAAACTAGTCAAAACTATTGTATATATATATTAGTGATAGATATATCACAAGTATCCTTTTCGTCGATAGCAAAGTTTCATTATGAGACTTTTACAATGATATAGACCAACTCTCAGTCAAAGGTAATTGAGGTGCGATGATACGCGATTCTTCGTCTACACACGGCTGATAAGTTATGAGCGAAAATAAATCTTTCGTTTTCCATCTCTCATGGGACGGGAGTTTTCTTTTACTAAATAATTTTTCCCTTTTGCAGTTACGTTTTTTTTTGAAGAATTTTTTTTTATACAGACCATGCTATGTGATGTGATCTGGGAACATATTTTTTACTAAAGATTGAATGGAATTGTGGTCAGGTCTATCATTAAAAGAAATACGATCTCTTCGTTTCAATAATTTTTTTAAGAGAAAGCGACAAGATAAGGTGGGAGGTTCAGTTATAAGTGATATGCATGCTCATGACAATGAGTTAGATCAATTATTGAGAATTTTTTTCTACCTGTTAAGGCCGTATGTTCGAGTCTCTTTTACATTGACCTACGTTACACTATAACAAAGCCCCTTTCTCAAGTTGTATTCACAGAGCGTCTATTTGTCAACGATGTTTCTATGTGAGAGTTATTATATATTATTTGTAAGTTGTTAGATATTATTTGGCTTTGCGCTGTTCCGGCGTGTTATTGAATACATAGGAATTATTATTATCAGTTTTACAAAAGATCAGAACTAAATACTCTTATGCTCAAACTGATTTTTTTAATATGAGGATTACTTTACAAAAATCTTCCATAGACAATGACGTCATTGAAAGTGATTATAAAAAGATCGTTAAGTAGCAGTTTTACAAAGCAAAGAAACTACTTTCATATTTATATTTCATTATGAGTAACAGCTGCTTGCTGCTCACAATTTAACGTAGTTTAGAATAGTTAATTTTATTTGAATCCGTGTGTAAATGCTGTTTATTTTCATGAAATACTGATAAATATGACTAATTTACAGTTATTATATCAACCGCTGTGTACAATAGTTTTTTTTCTTAATATAATCTTTTTAATATTTATATCCAAATATCAGAGATAATCTCTCAATTTAATGTAAAAAGACGAAATGTTATTTTTTAATTATGAAAATTTTTCGAATGTTGAAACCATTTGAAAGTATTTTAATTATTCAAATTGGAAACGAGTTTTCTCATACATTATAAATTTAATTAAATTTGTTCAAATAAAAGAATTCAAGAGTTCAGAAATGTTTTAAAAAGAATATTTGTCATTTCATGAACGAACTCGTATTTAAATTATTAGAGTAAGAAATTATTAGATAATACTCTTCAAATGATTTAAAATTTACCTTCATTATGTTAAACTTTTAATCATTATTTCATTATAATGTTTATGAACAACATTACTTTTTTAAAAAAAAAGAACCGTACCTACTATGAATATTGATATAAAATGAAAAAAGCCATTCTTAAACAGAGGTTAAATATTTGTAAAATTAAGTGTAAAGTCCATAATTTCATAGTTTTCTCAATACTGCGGTTCTCTTTTGTACTACCAAGTGACTTTAGAGGTAATCTTTCCAATTAAAAAGAGTTATCATTATCGAACCATTATGTATTAAGTTATGCATAAATAAATGCACAAAATAAATGGTCATGCGCATATATATTTTAATTATTTGTTGTTGCAGCTGAAATAGAAATATACAATCTATGAAAATGTCAACCACCTATAACGGTGAAATTAAGCCCACTGACAGGCGGACAGACAGTCAGATGGACGGCGTAGACAAAGTAATAGGTTATTGTTTGATACTTTTTGAGTATGGTAATCTAAAAAAGATAAATATATAAACGATGAATTAAATACCACTTTTTTGTTGACGGTTAAAAACATCGTACTTTATATATGGGTATGTAACTAAGTAGAAAGTTCTTTTGTATTTCCGCACCCGGTTTTTTCTTTCGAACGGAAATTGAAACGTCAGCCTGCCTTTTACCCTGCGAGAGCCCTTTTCATTCGATTCTATCAGTGTGGCTCACCGCAAATAAGTTGAAAAACAAATATTTAATTCATTTACTTCATTTATAGCAGCGAAGGCGGAACAGCCAATGGCCACATAAAACGTTTCTATGTTCTGTAATCCTATATGGTTCAGAAAGACATAAAAATGAAAAAAAAAAATTATCTTTTGTTATCTATGTGTGTAACAGGATTCATTCATTATCTAATGCATTTTATTACCATGTTACGGACTACTTTTGGCATAGGAGGGTGGAACTCTTCAAAGGGATAACGTATCTCTTGGGAAAAAATCAAGGTTATGTAACTCACACGCTGAAACTACTGCAGTAGCCGCCCTCTGTGTTTTGGAGTCGTGGAATCTGCATTCGAAACACAACCGCGAGCCCTTCAACGCCATGCCAAGATAGATCGTCCCAAGACCTACCCAAAGTTGATTCCAGAATACTCGTGGCAGCCAAAATAGTCGCACTGCGACCCTTAGTAACCGCCATTTCAAAGATATTAAGAATTAACTGAGTCCAGTACACTTTGTACTATTATACTTGTTGAGCTTTATAATTATTTTTATCACCCAATTATAACTAGAATATTTCTCGCAAACCTCAACGCTGGCCTGTGTATTATAATTGATAATTGACTCGAAATTGTGTACAGTTTTAAGAATTGATTTTTTTACACATATTTCCAGTTATTATTTTTTATTGACCTGTCTGCCCCTATGTTCAATTAAATTTAAGTTATAATTTAAATAGACATACCGACAGTCAGGCAAAACTTTTGAAAGTTTTTTTTAGGCATATTTATATTTTATATCACAGCCTTTTATATTTTATTCATCAATAGAAATGTTGTGATCTGTTAACTTTATGTGTCAAAAATATAATGATATTTACTGTTAGAAGGTCAAAAATAAACTTTATTAACTGTTATGCACATTTCTTATAAGGAAGCACGAAGCGAATCCTATCCTGCCGCGGAGCTTATGCAAAGCAGGATTACCAGGGCTGCAAACAGCTTTCAGATAACACTGCGACTTGTTGGGAACGATGTTAAATACAAGATTCTGTTGTTACCCGTGAGTTAGAGCATGTTCATAATGTATTTCATTAATGACTTAACTATGTCAAACCTCTCGACTTCCGTAAAGCAATGGTTTACCGTTTACCAAGTAATATGAAATTCCTGGTCAATTACAGGGTCACATGAGTATTTGAGTTTGAATGCTGGTATGATTGTTCGATCCCGTCTGACTACCTACAATCTTCGATGTCAATCTGTCATAACGCCGTGGTTGTTGTTCTAGCAGTCATACATGTGAGAGAGAGAGTATTTTGGGCGAGCACGCTTTACCTACCATCTAAGATTTCAGTGACACTTAATATGAAATTGAGACCAACTGTCATTAGTGCAATGTTAAAGAAGTCAAAAACTTACTAAAATTAGGAAGTTTTTATCTTACTTATTGGCTTGTCTTTTCGCAAAAAGACGAGTTCGGGATAACTACCAATAATTTCTGACAAAAAAACCTACATAATACAAGAAAACATAATATAGGTAAAATATGATAAATTTTACTCTGCAGGCAACGTCAAACTGTAAAACAATTTCTCATAGTGGTACAAAGAATTGATGTATCATGATTAACACATTATTGATTTGAACTGTTGAGCTTATATAATGACAAATCAAAATGTAGAAGATTAATTTTAACACATTATTTGTTAAGAATAATTGAGAACGCTCAATTCTATTTACAATCAATTGATCAAGATTGCTTCATTGTCATGTTGGAGCATGTTGATTGAACAAACTTAACCCACGTCAATTGCTGTAGTCTGACCAGGTGTCGATCGATTAACTTGTTAATATAAAGACGTGTGCGAGGAACTTGAGTCGAATTATACCTAGAGCCCTTCATTCGGTAGTTGTATCTATATATATGTATAGGTATATATGTAGATATATGCATGTATATAGATACGACACATATAATGTCATGAGTACGGATGTTTTATTCAAGAGTCCATAATAATAACAAGTACGGCATGCGGCGAAAGAAGAGTCCTGGTCCAACTGCCTTGGACACAAGTCTCCCAGAAACAGAATCGCGATCCGTTGTGATTTTTTACCGATTTGACAAATATATATTTAATCATTGTCATCATACGCCCGCAACTTTATTTCTTAATAATTATCCTGAAACATGTGTGGGTGAACAGCGAGATATACGCGATATATCATTGTATAATGCATAGCATATTGATAATGTTACATTAGAGGACATTGGTTACTCACACTAGCTCGTACTGTAATTGATATAAACGGACTACGTAATGTAAAATATCATGTTACAGTTTTGTACCCTCTCTTCTGTTAATCTAAATTCAAAACGTTTTTATTGCTTCCATTTTTTTAAATAATAGTTATTCTAATATTTATAATAAAAAAACTCTGCTTCAAAATTTATTTTACTCCTTATAAAGTATTGAAAAATGAATACTTGAACACACCTTCATCAATTTATATCTGTACATTATAATCTAAAGAGATATGACAGTAATTTACTCTTAGGATGTTTTAGTATTTTCTTGCACATTTATGTCTGTTAAGTTTGCTAGGTACATGCAAAAATATACTTTAAACACAGAATTTAGAAACTTGCTTTAAGTTTAATGATACTCAATTGATCAAATTCAGTTCCCGTTCGGATAGCAGTGATATTATTAAATGTGATTTAATTTAGTAATTTACCAAGTTAACATGAATGGCAACTTGTGGGGAAAACTGCCTGTGTAAAGTATCTCACAATACAATATTTCAAACAGTACACGTGAAACTTTTTAATTGAGATATTGTTTACACTACTTATTACAATATTAACCATTACCAGTCCGCATGTTTCTGCCCCTTAAAGTAAGACAAAAAATTATATATTCGTAACATTAGAGAGAGTGAGTAACTTTGTTTTACTTTTCTTTTAATTTTTTTATACTTTACCACCAGATAACAATCGTGAACGCTAATAATACACAAGGCATTTTAAGCGTAATATTTCAAAAAAGATTTGGATCCATAGTGGAGTACACAGATCTGTGGAACAAATGGATGGCTCCGTAGAAAAGCCGATGAATCTTTAAGAATTAAGTTTTTTTTCTCCTTTTATTCTAATAATTTCAGAGATAAAAACGCGTTTGTATTCAAAATATGAATTTTTTCATAATAGAGTATTTATTGCAGACCGTCAGAAATCTTTATAATCAAATTGGGTTATCCCTTTCATATCAATTTTTCTCGTACAAACTTGTGAATTCATGAATGTTCAGATATATGTTTAGTTTGGTTCTAATAGTAACACACCCTTTAAGGTGTTAAAAAAGGTATTTTTACAAATTAACTTATAAAGACCTGTGGAATGATTCTGAATAAGGTGCCGATAGTCGGTAATTCATTGATGTTTTAATTCTGATATACATATTTTTTAAGCAACATTAGTTAAAATTTTACTTCAATTTCATATGCTAAGTGACAATGAGGCTGTAGACGATTGAGTGCTCGTCCACAATTATCTCGTTCTTACATGTATGACTGTTGGAATTTTCTCGTAACAAATATTTAGAACTTATCGTATAGTTAAAGGGGAATGGGACAATTTAATCGCTCTACGTTAATAACAAATAAGATTAATTGTATCAACTCGAGTGATGTATCGACTGGAGTTAGTTATTTACTGTTTTGACAGTTCGAACAATGGACGCCTGGAGAGCCTATAGAATTATTAATAGTTTTGTCATCGTTTCATATCCATTAGATAACATTAATTTCATCTCATATTAAATGATATTGATTTTCTGCAAATTCACTAAGTATATTAAGGAGAAATGATATTACAATTATGTTTTTATGTTAATGTTAATAAGCTACGTATTTTCTTTTATTTAAATTTTTATAATTTTTGTAAATTTCAGTAACTTACCAACTCTACGTTATTTCTATATACTGTTGTTGGATACTCCTTAATTATCATTATATTTATTATACAACATAAATTGTTTCTGTATAGTTGTTCTTTTTTTTATGCTTCACCCCTGATTTTATCATTCAAGGCTTTTAAATATTTTTTTGTCTTTATTTCCTTATCTTACTATTGTATTACATAAGAATCTCTTATTTTTATTCATGTTTATTAAATTTATCTCTATTTTAAAACTTATCACTATGCTAACCATGACTTACATCCAAGCTGATATGTCCAATCTTATTCTGTTTGCACGTTTATTATGTTGTAGAAATAACTGTTTGCGCCAGAATAAAGAGAAAATATCTTTATTGACATTGCAAGGAAAAAAGAATATAAAGAGCGGACTTAGCACATTTAAGCGTTCACTAAAATATTGAAATACTGTTAGCAACTCTTTTCTCGGCGCCTCCACCGGTCTCTTTTTTTTTTGTATAAAAATGCGGGGACCTAGGGACTAACTTGTCAAGTGTCTCGATGCTCAGAGGTCCCGATAATTAGTGTCGAAGTTGACTAAGTCGTTACGAATTGCTTCGTTCCTTTACGATGATACTTAAGGGGCGGTGAATTCAACATAATTTTGTATTATTTAATGTTAAAGTTAATTTGTGTTTGTGTTATTAAAGTTTGTTATAACAAATACTTTACAAGTAATTACTTTTATTATGTAAGTCATTTTCACTTTAAAATCTAACAATATTATAATTATGTTTTTACTAGATAATACATGTATATATTATAGAAATATATGTACTTCCGCCATAAGTTTTGTTACAAATGTAAATGCATTTTTGTTGTAGCAATTTAATATAACTAAAATTTATACTTTTTTTTTCGTGGGGAAATCCTACACTGGATACTCCTCCGCTGCGGGGGCAGCAGAAGAGTTATGCCGGACTCTTACCAGCTGAAACCCCATGGTTTCCATTTTCTTCGCCTAGTCGAAAATACAGGAATGTTTTCGTACACTATCCTTAGTTTCGACGGCGCGGATCGTGTACAAGTCCTTTCTTGTGAAAGGAATAGGGTTCGAATTCTGTATCCCTATCACGGATAGAACTAAAATGTACACTTACATATTTATAAAATTTTCGGCAAAAAAAAAATTCTATTCAAAATAGCCACCCTTTGCTTTTATACAGGTCTTTAATCTGTCTGGCCGCGAATCTATGGATATCTGCATTTTCTAAGAGAAATTTCATCACTGCTTACTGGGTGCACAGACCTGCTGGAAAGTTCAAGGTATATTTTTAAAAAGTGTATTGCTGAGAGGTTTCACAACACGAGCCAAGACTGTATATTAATACTTTGGCTGAAGTTTTCACATCTTTTTCACAAAAATCTAATTTTGTGATTCCTTGACATACCCTACCAAACTATTACTGACGCAGGATGATGACCACGTTGTAACTTACCGATCACGTGAGCAGCTTCTTTAGAACTGTGAGCGCACACTATCATTTTGCTTATTGTAGTGTTCTTCAATTGTGAATTTTTTTTCATCGATAAAGAGAATATTTCTTTACCGCTCACCTGCGTGTCCCGACAGAAGGCGTTTTATAGATTGATTTAGGGCATATCCTGTATATCGACGTTATCGTCAACGACGTTATCGACAAGATCTGAAGCTCGGTGCTTATGCACCGAGCTTCAGATCTTGTTTCATAATACGCGACAGAGTCCTAGCAGGAATCTTCATTTCTCGCGATAAGATTTTTTGCTTCTTAATGGGATTTCGTCGAATTCTGGCTTTAACAGCATTAACAGCCTTTGCAGTTTTAACAGCACGCGGCTGCTCCGATCTTTTCTGGTCTTCGTTAGAGAAAGTGTTGTTGTATCTGTTGATATTATGATATACAAACATTCGACAGATACCAAGCTTATGAAGTGTCTGGAATATTACCGACGACTCCTACCCACTTTATGCAAGGCGATCAATGCAATCCTATTATATATAACACTCCATTCCATATTGTAATTTGATAATGAACACGAAAAAATATAAAAGAAGAAATATCACGAAATCGAAAGAAATTTTTAAAATAACAAAAGTGTTCAAATTTAAAAATAATTAAAACATTGAAAACAAGAAAAATATTTATGTAACAGCATTTATGGCCAGACTAGTAATATTCTTTATTATTAAATTCTTGTTATGTAACTTTTAATTAAGGCACTATCTATTAATCCACATGTTAAAAAAATGTTAACATTAACTTAATTGAAAATGTTACGAAATAATTGAAACACAAATTAGGAATATTGTTTTACATAAAAATTAAAACTATTTAAAAAATGTTCCGTATAAAATTTTAACAAAAGTTTTTTCCTTCTATAAGGCGACTCACCATTTGCTTTTATGTGGGACGAAATATATGCGTTAGCAGTATATGGGGCGGTGTTGGGTTACGTTTAACTAAATGAGAAACACTTAACTGTTATTAGAAAGCAGTTGCGTCGCGTGCCAGTGACCATAAACTAAAACTGGAAATCGTAAATTTGTCCAACTATCGCAATAAGTTTAAACGAACCATGGATTGTAGTACTCGTTTTGAACAAAGACCGTGTTTTAAAATTCCAAATGGGCTTGTAGCCAAACAGCAAGATTAGACGGCAGTTCTTACAAACCGTGGCTGTATGTCACTCTATGTAGCAGTAAACTACAAATATTTTTTATTCATTAAAATTATTAAAACATACTGGAGTTCTGACTGATTGACCTACATATTAATGCACAGCCTAAGCTTTCAGTCCTAGAGATATAAAATTGGGAGGGTGTTCTTTGATGTTTTTGACCGCCTCAAAAATATAATCAAAAATGTGTGGTAGTAATATGGTAGTATGGATAAAACAATGGTTTTCTTGCCTTCAGAGGTCAACTCATAAACGTTATAAGGATAGTCAGACAATTGAAATTCATTATAGTAGAAAAATAAGGTCCCTGACTAAAACACGTCAGGTGAATAAATTGGGAATTCAAAAAAAAAAAACCAATAAACGCTAGGAATTTAATTTGGTCTGGCTCCAAAAAATATTCGCTTTAATGTAATTATTAAAATGGTTATATAAAAGATATTTTTGTGCGACAATCTGTTTTTTGTGTTATTAATTTTCAAATAGCAATATAGGTAAAAAATGTAAATAATGGTACAGTATAAATATTTTGATTAGGTATCAACAATAAACACGGTTATTGAAGCTCAAAGTATACTTTACTAACTAAAGGTAACTTTTCACTCCGTGTATACTATATGGTTCCAAATTTACACCATTCATAAGAATATATAGTATTAAAAGAATCTAGACTTTCACAACTTTTTGTTTTGGATGATTGTAAAACAATAAGATATTTATAATAGTAGAATAAGGTTATAACAGTCGATAAAGGGAAAGTGTTCAAAAGAAAAGAAATTTCAGAAACAGTCTTCTAGTAACACTTTGTTCCTTAACACTTTGTGGATCGACAGCCGATTGTTTGGCTGGTCGTCGACGCCACTCGTCCATATTTAGCCCTTTATTTTTAAATAAAAAAAAAACTTGTGCCGTAAAGAGTTTATCGACAAAAACACAACAGGATGAGGGATTTTCTTTTTCGTCACCAGTCGATAATATGTTAAGTAGGGCAATGATGTAACATAGTCAGTAACAGACAAAACGGAATTAAGAAAATAAAATTAAGTCACGAGCAGACCAGCCTTATTCTACTAAAACATAACAAACTTAAACCTATAAAACATAATCTGTTCAATATCTTAAGACGATAACATGTTATAAGTAAAATAATTAAGATTTAATGTGTTAAAATTCGTGTTATAACTATTATTAAATCAATGGATATTTCAGTTTGGGCTTATTGGCATGTAACTATGAAAAAAATATTACATATGCGTGTAGAACTAAATTTTTTGTTTTGCCATGACTCCTGAATCAATACCAATCGGCAGTATAAAATCGATTCGGATTGCTACGCCACTCTATTTACATAAGCTTCGCAGTGGGATTAGATTTGCTTAGGGCTGATAAAAGTATGTGAAACATCATTTCTTATATTTAACTAAAAACCATGTTGAACGATGGATACATTAAAAATTAGAACACTTAAAACTATCGTACTATAATCAACTAAAAATAAATAAAACTCAACAATGATATAGATAAATATCAACAATGAAACATATCGCCCATTACATTTACTTTTTTGTTAAATTCTTTATAGTAATGTAATGAGTATTAGAATATTAGTTTACAATAACAAAATTAAAAACAAATATTATAATGAGAGTCGAGAGTAAAAACGATTAAGTAAATATAAAAAAAAGAATAAAAAACAAGATGTATTTATTCGATTATTTAAAAACTTCATACATGATTAATAGTAATTAAAAGTATTCTTTACTACTCTTAACTATATAATACTTTCTTTTTTATTCTATAATACATAAAATATTTTAATCTATTTTATATATTATGAAATCCTATGAGGAATTTAGATTCATTTTTAATAGAAATACAGAACCTCTTCACTAAACTTTCTAATCAGATAGCAGATTAAAAAACTAACTCTTTTTAATTATGAATTCATAAGTTGTTTTCAAAGGAATAATTACGATAGATATCTAATTTTTTTTATTTTGATTATAAATGAATGAGTTATTATTAAGTTTCAATAGTTTTACGTGGTCAAAATCTCGTAACATTTATTATGTGGAAATAATTTCCAGCCATTATTTTGGCGGTAATTGAACTGTAAGGACCTTACGTATATGTATAGGTACTTACGTCACTCAACTAACAAAATTAATTAAAAGTATTTTTTTTGTACCCATCCATATACATAGACTCATTTATTCGCAAAAATTATAATAGTTGTAAATTATTGCATCTATATTTAATTTAACAAGGTTTACAAAAAATATTTGTGACAAAAATTGTCTCGGTGTTGAGTGGGGTACCCGGTGATACAAGTTCATAGTTTAGCATAGGGGCTCATGCTATTTTTATGTATATAATATTTTGATCAATAAAACTATCTTAATTTTATTTGTTCAACAAAAACATTTATAATTATATCCGTCCATAACTTGTTCAGTATTGTGTATTACATTACATTAATTTAATGAACTAAGAAGTTTACAATGAAATTAAAGTATAACGAATGAATTAAATAAAATGTAGATTTAACGTAAAAGATTAAATTAAGAGAGAATTCATTTCAGATTTTAGCTAATGCTAGGCAATTTACAACTTAGGCGTTAACTAACCGGAAATATGTGACAGCAGCGGGCAATGAGCCAGCGCATAGAGCTGACGTTATAATAACAATCTCTCACGACACGAAGCATTCGCTAAGTATTATTAATGCGGCATCCGATGCAAAATCGAAGCAATTATTATCCTCGCTGCCGACATCGGTGCGATGTGTAATAATTTATCAAGTTCGCATCGCATTTGTAAGATTAACTTGTTACCGTATGAATATTTGATAAATGTTCTCCACTTGACGATTTAACGAGGCTGACAGTGTTAAAAATGGACTTTTTATTGGTGAAGTTAAGTAAATTGCGTTGTGTGTGAGTCCTTGCAAATGTGTTTTTGCTAGGAATGGTTTTTGTTTATCGGCAATGCGCTAACACATGACATCATATGATGTTAAGTGATAATGACGTCGTAAATGATGAGACGTGTTGGCAATGTACTCTGACTTTCATATGTATGTTTACCCACGCAGAAATGTTGTTATAGTGGGAAGTTAACGTTGAGGGTGGTACCTTTTTCTTTCCGTGTGGATATTCTGCATTGAATACTTTTATGTTGCAGGACCAGTGAAAGAGTTATATCGGACTTTTCCCGGCTAAAACCTTACGGTATGTAATAAGTAATAAAGTAAATAAGGTTGGTACCTAACCAGGCCAGATTCAAAAAGACCTATCGCCAATCAAATTCTACTTGATGGTCTTACTTGAGTTTTTAATTGACTACCTCCGTGGCGCAGTAGTTTACTGCTTTTCTTGTAGTGCGGAGTTTCAATGTCAATCTGCCGCCATAACAAATTAACACATTTCTGTGTTCCGGCAGTCATACACGTGAGAACCAATAATTTTCTGGGCGAAAATGCTCCACCATTTATAGATCTGAAATAAAGATATGTTATTATTAAAATAATCTACGGCCTCATTGTTATTTACTATCAGGTGAAATTGAATACAAGCGTTACAACCGACCGAAAAATATTAGTTCGATGGCCAGGGGATCTAAACGGGCATTGTAACATTTTGTTTCCAACTGTTTCACACAAAAGTTTACATTACATTGCTCGACATCAGCGATTGCCGATTTGTAAAAATGGAAGCAACACCGAAACGTAATTACTTACCATTACGTCAGAATCAAGTTAACGTTGAAGCAATTAGTTCACACGAAACCGCAGCGACTTTGAGGTGTTGTGTTAATAGGCCTTAATCGATCGACGTTCGACCGGGTAGCCGTTTGACACGGGTCACATTTGCACAAGCGGTAGGTAAGGGTCGCCTTTAACAAGTTGCGCTAATATTGCAGGCTTAATAACTCATCCAAAACGTGTTAATTTACACTTAGTAATTTTTTTTTACAGAAAAATGATGGCAATAATAAACTTTATTACTACAAAGGTACAATGTAGAATTTATTACCTAATAACAAATTTTCTCTGATGAACTTAGGGTGAGTTTTTCTTTTTACCATTAAATCTGTCTTCACTACGTTTAATTTAGGTTTATAAAATGTAAATAAAAAAATGAATTAAGTTAAAAATAATTATTTTATCATTTCAAGAAGGTTTATCTAAGAGTGGACCTAGTTTATTCAGTAATAAAGTTTATTAAATAATAATAGATTTTTTTAATGGTTATGGGTTAACGTCTGACCTTAATTTTACCTGAAGTTACTAAGAAACTTACTATGAGGCACATAGTGAAGGATGTTCGCCAGAAAGCATTTGGCTTTTATATATATGACTGCCGGAACACGGCAATGCTGTTATGGCGGCAGATTGACATCGAGGATGGTAGCAAGCCAGGCGGGTTCGGAAAACCCTATCACCGTCAAGATTCCCTTATTACTGTGCCAGGGAATTTAACCCATGACCTTCGCGCTACGAGGCAAGCGGGAAAACCACAGCATCACGGAGGCAGTCGAATATATGTATATGTATATATATAATGTTAAAATTATGTTCTTCATTGCAAATTGCTAGATCTTCTTTAAAGTTTTTGAAACGTTTTATTACATAACTAATCTTAAGACAATACTTATGAGTACATGTAATTGCGTAAGCTTTGATATTAAACACTTAAATTTAATATGCAAATGGAGCAGATATGTATCCCACCAAAACTCCGTCCAACGAAAATTAAGAAACACTACTCTTTTGCCTCTAACTAATGGCGTCCGAATCCTCTTTGTAAAAATTATATAACGATTTATACTTATTCTTTAACGTGTATACATTAGTTAATAATTAAAAGTTTTGTCTACAGATGGCACTGTAATAAAAATAATTTTATTACAGCAAGCTATGTCTAATTATTTTTCAAAAAAAACAGAACAAATGCCTTATATTATTCATATCTGCTTCAATCATCAAAAAATATTAAACGTCGCATAAAAAATAAACACAAAACAAAATACCTTTCTAAAGACATCTTCGTACTTAGTTTTAATTCAATTAGGGACAAGACGTGTAACTTTATGTTAATCTCTTTTGTTTCTTGTTACAAGGTAATGTTCTATTTAAGTAAAGCAACCAAAAAAAAGGACAACGAAGTAACAACGTGGAATTTATAAGAAGCCGAGTGTCAGCTGGCATTCGAAACGGGGTGACAGTGAAAAATTTCAAATTCTGTCGCCACATCGACGACATTCCATGCCAAGAGGACGAAAATATTTATTGTTACGTTCAGAAATATGTTGCGATTTAGAACAACGTTGTTACATTTATAAAACAATAAGTAAACGTGAAACAGTTTTTTTATATTATTATTCAACCGACGAAAAGTAAGAGGTTCTTAATTCGAAGCCTAAATTTTGCGTTGGTATACCTGTACCTTTTTCTGTTGGCCCTATCTTTTGTATGGAAGAAAGTTGAAATTTTAACAGATTGTGTTTGTATTGATGCTATAACAGTAAATGAAATAACACTTTCAAGAAACGTTATTTAACTTTTTTAATAGGCTATGGGCTAAAACGAGGCCTTAATTTCACCTGATGTTAAGTGACAATAAGGCCGTAGATAGAGAAGCGTGTTCGCGTAGAATACATTTAGCTCTCACGTGTATCCTTGCCGGAACACTACAATGCTGATATGGCGTGAAATTGACACTGAGGGTAGTAGCTACCCAGGCGGGTTCAAAAAACCATACCACCAACTAGGCTCCACTACACATGTGGCCCTAATATTAAACTCGGGATTTCTGCGTTACAAGGGAAGCGACTTAACCACTGGGCCACGATGGTAGTCAAAACCTACTTGCTTTTTTGGTACTGAACCCGGCGGTGTTAGTCCCACTCACACTTGTCCATTTATTTTTATCTATGACCACGGATAATGCTAGGTAATTCGATTTTGACCGTCCATTTTTGTCCAAAATAGTCTCCGTGTATACCTTAAAAAAAATTCGTCCCTAATTGTAGCAAAGGAGGTGACGAGAATTATGAACCTGTTAAATACGGGTGAAACTGTGTAATTCTGATAATTATTTATTTTCAAATAGTGTCCATCAAAATTAAAAAGAAAAATTATTTTTCGTCATTTTTACTTATCGATTCAAATTTTTGATAAAAAAAACACTTTTTAAAAAACCCATTACGATTTATGGACAATGTTGTTAAACAGTAAATAAAAATAATTAAGTTTTCATATTCATTTTTCTCGTTCAGTCGCTACTGACAGGAGTAGTACAAAGGATTCATTTAAGCCGTGCCCTTAAATACTATAGGTATTGTCTCACAAGCGTCCGATTCCAATACTCTTTGTCAATATTTGAGCAAATCGGGAAATCGACGGGGGAAATCTTTGCGATCTCCCTGCATCGGCAAAACGATTAAATAAGACAAGAATATGTCGTCCTTTTATATATTTACAAGTACAAATGTTTTATGTCGTGTACTCTTTTTAGAATCCTTCTTAGGTAGTAATAACTTCACGTGATTTTTAATTTTGATGGAACAGCGTTCGATTAACAGTTCTGTGTGTTAATATGCGTTCGATTTAATTTTTTTTTAATTGTTTCGGGCTTCATTGTTTTACACTTTCTTTGTTAAACAGGTAATAAAAGAATACTATAATGCACCGAATTGGCACAGAGACGAGAAGAATACCATAAATAAATGTCCGTAAATATAGTATTAAGGATTTACATTTACATGCAAGTTTGTTATTTAGTTGACTGCTACCCTGGCGTCGTGGTGTACTGTACGGAAGCTCCGCGTTCAATTTCGGGGCAACGTGGGTCTGGGTCTGGATGGTGGAAGGGTGATTTCGAACTGGTCTGTTTAGTTACAACTCTTAATGTCAACCTACCGTTATTACAGCATGGCTGTATTCCGGCAGCCATACACGTGAGAGTCATAGTATTCTGGGCGCAGCGCACTTTTCCATTTATGTTCTCAATATCACTAAAAGTCATGTGAAATACTTGTAAAGTATAAGCTTATAGTTGACCAAAAAAAATTGCGCTTATATTTTTTTAGATCTATTTATTCAGTGAAGAATATGAAGAATAGCAAAGAGAATAGTCGAAATCCAATTTTCATAACTTATTTTATTTTTACAGTAACTATCAAGTCACTGCTATGATGTTGGTATAAAGTATTTCTTTCAAGTTTCGCGGAATAGTACTGGCATTTAATTAAATAAAAAATTGAGATACTACATTTTATTACCACGTGACTAAACTTGTAAAATAATTATACGAAATGAATAAGAATTTTAAATTTATTTACGCAATAATATACATAATTTTGTAGCTCTATTCCATAATATCTGTTCATAATACAGCATTCAACCTTAGTATATGTATAAAGAAAGCAGTAGGAATGTAATATTTTTATTCATTTTTAAGTTACTCGTTAGTTAGTTCGTTACTGTCTACACTTAAATATTAATAAAAGAAATTAAATTCTTACTTCTTTCTTAAAGGTCGGTTACGCAACTGTGACTCTGCACATTGCGACTGTCTATGGACGGCGGTTACCACATTTCATAAGTTTTCCTACTCTACCTATAAAAAAAAACATTCGTGTTTACAAAGTTTAGATTAACATAATTACTTATACAGTTTTTTTAAACTATTTTTGTAACAGATTCTCCGTATTTCATTTTACACACAAAAATAAAGTTTGGTAGAGCGTATCACAATATTATTTTAAATTTATTTTCACTGCTCTAAAACAATTTCGAGAATACTAACTTTGAAATTGTTCAAGTCGTAATTCACTCACCCGGACAGAGTTTCGAGATACGGGAAAAAAGCTGCTTGCCAGCAAGGTGACGCGGAAAGAATGTACAGACGGAAATACACATCTACGAATATGTATATGCACTTCTGAAGAGAAACATTTGCACATTGTAATATGGAAAAATATGCACCTGTCTCTATGGCGTAGCGGTTTACCGCTTCACTTGTAACACGGACGGGTCAGGTTAGATTGCCGGGCTATATAAGTAATAGAGTTTAGATGGTTATAGGGTTTTTCAACTTGCCTGGCAATCTACTACTCTCAATGTAAATTTGCCGCCACAAAACCGTGTTCCGACGTTCATACATAAGAGACCTAGAAGGATTAGAACACGCTTTACTATCTACGGCCGCATTGTTACATACCACCAGATGAAATTGAGGTACAAGTGTTAGCATATTGGCGATAAAGAAACAAGAAAAGTTTCTCAGCTACAATTTATACACATTTAAATGAGATCCTATATAAAATTAGCAAGTATACTTAATTTAAAATTTCTTTGTCCTCTAAGATTACGTGAAATTGAGATCAGGTATTCATATATAATAATAAAAGTTATATAGACTGCTGCAGTAAGTAGTTCTTGTTGAAATTATCGTCATTTTATACAGTTTTTCATTGCAAACATTAAAGAAAATGTCCCGGAAGTAATATCTATCGGAAGCAGCCGTTACTGCGCTGACTCCCGATTCACTAGTTTGATCTCGAATCACATGGCGAATTGTAACAGTTTTGTAAAACTAATACTTTCAAAAGTGCTTCAATTGAAAACGAAAAGTTTTCGACAAATTGCCACTCCGCGTGTTCTCTTGTTCTGAAAGTCACGAGGAACTATGTGCATAGGTTTTTTTTTAAAAATAAGCATTAAGGTTTTGTAATGTATGTGGACCACATAATGACCGTTGTTATCTGTAGTATACGATTGTAATACTTTTACGATAACACCAGAAAATGTTTAAGTTTTAACCTTTTGCATTCTTATGCATATTTTTATAAAGTAGATCTCTTTGGATAATATTCTTTAAAATAACATACCACCCATTTGGTGAAATGTGATGAAAAAAAATCATCGCTGTAATTGGGAAAATAGGAAACAGTTTTTGGACTTGTTCATTGTACACATTCGATTTTTTTTTATAAGAATGTGTTATTATTTTTATTTTTTAATTAAGGGTTATTATTTTAATTTTTCAATAAAAATACTTATTGAGATTCATAATTTTCGTCCAAACAATATCTTGTTTTTGTTTTTTAATAAAACTTTAGTAGTGCACTGTAATGTTTATATAACTAACAACAGGTATTTAGCAGCTCCGTGTATTGTTGTTGAAACAATTTTTCATTAGGTGCACAAAATGTTTAGTTTGTTTTTCAATTAGTTGGTATACAATTCACTAGGTACTCGACAGCCGGCACTTTGTTAGCTTTCCTCAATATCAATTCAATTCGTGGAGTGTTGTGAAAATTCACGGGCGGAAATGGTGCAGACGTTTGCTGGAAGCGTTTAGCGTTTTCGTATTTAATAGAAAAGTTAGAGAATTATTTGAGCACTTTGCGTCGAATCTAGTTTTAACATTACTCGTTATTTTATTTAGTAAATGACAGTTAATCAAAATATATTTACATAATATATTTTTTTTCATTTTGGCTGCTTCCATTGCGCAGTGGTTTACCCGCTTGTCTAGTACCACGGGGGTCCCAGGTTTGATTCCCGGGCCACAGGATTTGACACTCTTAATTTTAAACTGTCGTCATAACAGCATTGCTGTTTCGGCAGTAATACGTGTGAGCCAGATATATTCTGGGTGAACACGTTTCACTATCTACGACCTCATTATCACTTAAGATCAGGCGTAATTGTGTTGAAGTGTTAGCCCATAATGGAGTAATAAATCAATTATCTCTACTACTATTGTATATGTAACCGTTCAAATTTAACAATAAATTTACCCGAGCCATTATTTTGGCGAATCAACAGATTTTTTTTATATTATCTATGACAGCATTGTTCTATACATTTTATTGCAAAAAATAAAAATAGAATAATACAGAAAATTACTACAGACTCGAAAAGAAAACAATAAAAATACGTCGGTAAATCTAGTGTAAAACTATACTAAGGTTGAATACTGTATCGTGTGAAAAGACCTGTTAGGGCTACAAAATTATATTATTGCATAAAAAAATGTTAAATTTTATGTTCATTTTGTTTCAGTATTATACAAATTAAGACAGACTTTTTCAATAAAAAATATTTGCAGAGTAAAATTAAAGAGTTTTGTTGAAAAACATGATGTTTACTTAATATTTCTTTTTTAATTTATGAAATACGCGTTGTAACTACACTAAGCTAAAGTTTAAAATGAAAGGGAATGCCAGCGGGCAAGGTAAAACTACTGTTTTTATTTTCCTCCTTACAGCACCTACAGTACGTTACCCATTGTAAAGTTTCAGGCACCTGTTATTTAGGCCACTATGTTTATTTTTAAAGTTTTGTTTGGATGGTGGTAGGGTTTTTAAAACCTACCTTTTGTGACTGCTTTCATGGCGTGCTGATAGTACTTACTACTTGCAGACAGTAAGCTGTATAACGGACAACGTACATACGTGTCTTCGACTGCATAAGTGTACTCTGGATAGTGGTAAGGTTTTCAAAATCTACCTTTTTTGACTACTTTCGTGGCGCGTTGATAGTACTTATTTTTTACAGACAGTAAGCTGTATTACGGAGAACGTACGTACGTGTCTTCGACTACATTAGGGGTATCTAGGTGGTGGCAGGATTCATCGAATCTGCCTGGCTAGCTATCACTTTCAATGTAAATCTGCCGCCATAGAAGCATTGTTGTATTTTGGCCGTCATACATGTTATAGCCAGAGTATTCTTGTCGAACACTTTTCATAATCTTTGTCATCATTATTACAGCAAGTGAAACGACATAAGAGTTCGATGTGACGCTTGCCCATTATTAATGAAAAGAAGCAACAAGGGAATTATAAATTTACTGTTAAAATATCTCGTAATAAATATGTAAATTTTAAAATTTTTGTCCAATAAAAAAGGTATATCCAACATTTTATGTATGGCTGTGTTTTTGGCTTAATATTATGTAAATACGTATGGTTATCAACTCTAAATGGTTATTTTGAAACTTTGAAAACCGTTTCTTTTAATATTAATAGAACAAAAAAGCAATTTAAATCACCAATATTTCCCAGTATCTTTAAAGCAATTAAGATTCATCTCGTTGAACGGCTTACGTGACAAAAGAATTTTAAAAGAAAATTAATTCTGTGATCTTCTTGAACTTCTGATTGGAAGAGACATTTTTAAAACCCAAGAGCAATTTTTAAAATAATGGACTACCTGATAATTACGAATTCCTACGGGTATCGACTTCGAACCGCTAAAGATTAAGTAATGAAATTTGATTCTATTATTAAATACTAAAAAAAATTACTCAATTTATAATTTTGATGAAATACATTGATTTTTGTTTCTAAGACAATAAAAATGTCAACTTCATTTTCTATGCATTTTAGTCAAAAAAAAAAAACATTGTAACTTTCTTCAGTTATAAATGGGTTTATACACTGCCGGCCAAAAGTTTGAGACCACCTTGAAAAAATTACAATATTGAATAAAACTCCAAAAGTTAGTG
>DWQX01001602.1:0-26756 GCA_018245475.1 Pharmacophagus antenor | reverse complement strand
GCATAGTTTAGAACTATGTTTTGGATCATTATCTTGTTGGAAAATGAATCCATCTCCAATCAAACGTAGCCCGGAAGAAACCGTTTCGCTCCAGTATCTCTTTGTACTGCTCCTTTTTCATTATTCCTTCCATTTTAACCAAATCTCCAGTCCCGTAGCCAGAGAAACATTCCCAGACCATAATAGAGCCTCCACCATGTTTGACTATTGGCACTACACAGTCTGGCATATGAAGTTATGAATATATATGATGTTATAAAAATAATGTTTTCATTTAGAAAGCACGATCAAGAACTTTATTATTAACGAGAACCATAAACTTGAATTCAAAACGAACCCAGCATGAAAACAGACATGAGACGCCCACTACCTTAAGACGTATTTATTCAGTAGTTGGCTGTTACAATTATTATAAAAGTCATATTTTATTTTCATTGCACGGAACCTTCATCTTATCCAACTACGCTGGCTATTGCTAGCTATTGCGAGACACTCAGCCGTAAATAGGCGACGGAACATTGTTTATGCTCCTAGACTCTCTCAGTCACTTGTTTAAATTTTCATTCGCCGACATTTATAGGATTATGAAAATAGGTTACACTATTTTAAATAGCCTTTTTATGGCGAGAAATATTTACGTCAATCGCAAATTGTAAGTTATACGCCATTACGCATCTGATTTTATGATTATTCTTCTTCGTATTCCAGGATCGTTTTAAGAAGTCTACGGTGGTATGTTAAATAGTACTAAAAGCAAGGTATTTAATGCTCTAAATTCTTTATTTGTCTGATTTAAAGTCTGATTAAAATTTCCAATAACTGAAACAACTTTCAAAACCTCTCAAGACAATATCGTTGTAATAAAATAACAGTACAAAGTAACAACATTGTAACATTGCAACTCGATAATGACAAATGTATTACTTCAAGCTCTCAGTAAATGTTTCTAGCGACCGCTTTTGCTTATAAATCGAGATTTTGTGAAGGTGCTATTCTTTCTGTCGAGCTAACTCATTTGTTCAGTTTCAATTAGAACCGTATATCTAATATAATATAATTTACGTAGCATTGTAGTAATTAAAATGATTTGATTAAATTAGTCTTCACATTACTGATTTTACTATTCTTTGTATTATTCATTACTATTATATTTTCCGTAGATTACCATCAGATTAGAAATATAACTCAAAGGTACTGTATGAAGTTAATTCTAATTGCCTTCGCGCTATTAACGTAGGTGTAAAGAGAATCGCTCGTAGTGCGAGCGATCGCAGATTGGTATCTCGCGGGGCACAAAAGAAACGCTCAGTGAATAATAAGGCTTCCCTAGACGAGATGATGCGCCGTAAATGTATCGCGTCGAGAGTTATTCGCTTTGAGACCGCCATCTAGTTTAAGTGGCTCCATTGATTGCGCATACAACGTACATTCGCCAGTGAAGCGGCAACTCTACATAAAAGCTTTTTAATATTTTGTATGGAATAAACACAATAGGTCCTCCGTTGTAATATATTTATGACGTTATATATTCGTTAGATTTGCGGTGTGGAGCGACATGAAACGACCGGTGGCTGGCGATGCACGTTATTTTTTGTGATTCTTCGTCCAGCACAAATTAGTTATAAACCATAGACAGACGTAGTTTAGAAAACTGTTGTCCGCCGTGCAGCTTCGCAAACAATTCGTGCACGTTAGGTAACGGATACTGATCGACAGTTAATTGTTTATTAATCGGGATCGAGTAGTCCGAGCACAGTCTGACGCTGCCGTCGCACTTGAGGACCGCACCACGGGTGACGCATACTCCGAGTGATCAACGGGTTCTAACAATATTAAATATCATGCTTATTTACACCGAGTGCTTAAAAAAAAGGACAAATAAGGTCATTTCTTTTCAATTTATATAATTAGGAAAACTTATATTATCTAATAAATTAAAGTAATTGCATATCTATAATACACTAATAAGGAGATATAATAAAAAAACTTAGAAAAACTAACACGCCTGTCAACACAGTTACGGAATATTTTGAAGAATCTGCGTATTACAGTTTTAATGAAAGTAGTCTTTTTTACTTTGTAAAGGAAAGATACTCACTCTATTTATGTTTTTCAAACACCACTTGTATCTCCGAAGTAGTTGTGGGTCGGTGATAACTAAAACATTTTTATTTTAAATATATGTAGTCTTATCTTTTAGTACGCGTAATTTTGTGAGTGTTGATAGAATTTACAAATTCGATTTATATTTTGGAAACTGGCCACAACTCGAAAAATAAAGTTTATGATCAACTAGTGCATTTGTTCTATGCATGTGTCTATGTATTAGTTTGCAAACTGATTTAAAAACGGTGTCAGCAGGTAGCGGAATTTAAAAACAAAAACACTATCTCATTGCATGACTCGATGTGTTCGCTTTCTCGATTTTGAGAGGCGTCACTCGCAAAACGTCTACATGTCCAGTGACGCGACGTTTGCATTTACATACAAAACAGCGCTCACGACCGGCCCCGAGATGGCGTAGCATATCTAATCGCAGCTCGATGCACGTCAATCAAACCACCGACGTAGTACGCGAGAGAAACACTCTGAATCGTCGGCTACTTGATTCCGCTATCGATTAGTGAGTCGTAATTCTAGATTTTATCTCGGATCGTGCAACGTTAACGATCATCAATAATGTAAATTGGATTCTACATAGATAATATTATTTTAACTGTTGTTAAATGGATCCGCTTCGAGGTGTAGGTGCCCCTGTAATTCGGTCCACTTCGTTCTGTCACGCGATATGCGGTGTGTTTTTATTTATGGTGATATTCAATGAAATGTCCTTCTCGGTGTTGAACCGGTGCATTGGCACCATTAAAGTAAACATAATCTGCGAGAATTTCGATCAATTAGTTGTCTTATTATTTTTATAAGGGAACATCAATACTACATGTATCTTCACTTTTGATAGAATCGACTTCATGTGTTGCGGCATGCTTGGGATGCTATCTAACGTTTGATCTGTTCACATGACGCGCAGATATAGTTAGACTAATGGCCGTTGTGTTCGGTTGCCAGTTTGTTGCATTCAAGCCTCGACATGTCTAATCGTGCGATCTAAGAGTCTTTAGATCATTGTGTACAGCTGGCGATGGTCGGCTACAGCTTTTTAATATAAATGGCTAAAATTGTAAAATTAGAATCGTCATAGCCATATAAAGACAATTTTTTGAAATATTATATGTAATTTTTAATGAACTCATTAAATACGGTAATAAAAGACACTGTTATTGTAAATTACGTGAAAATATACTCTGTGCTACTTTTTACTAACTTAATCTAGCCTTAATTTGATTACTTATTTAAATTTTATTGATTTATATGTACTTTTATAAATAAATATTCACTTTGATATACGACAAACCAGCAGTACAATAATTCATTCTTTTTTTTAAAACAACAATAATTTGTAATTACTCCCAATTGCATGCCTTAAAATGATCATTTTACTGTATGATCATTTACTGTTTATGACCTAAAATGATCATAAACAGTAAACATTATAAACTAAAAAAAAAGAATGTTATATGAATAGTCGCGATTTCATTTAACGTCATAGGAATGTAAAATTGCACTGCGAGCAAATTCACAAGGGTCGAAAAATTTGTCGCGCAGAGTTAGCAGCAACGTAACTGCGTGTGCTTATTAAGTACACTATTGATCCAAAATAGATAGTGTGTAAATGTTTAAATTATTATATCTTTTTTGTAAGTGATTATAAAAGTTTTTACTCATGCGTAATTTTATTTTTAAATCAGTGTTTTCTTTTTATCAAAACCTCTTAAGAGAAACATACATATCTCGTTATAAATAAATACAGAAAAAACTTTTTATTCCTCTTGGAGAATATTGCGTAGTGTATTGTTATACTTGATAAGGTTAATATTCATACATACGAACAGTGCAGAGAATTTAAATTTAAAATGAATTATTGTATGTGTACCGGAATACATTTAATGAAAACATACATTAACACTGCCTACAAATATTAAACACACACACACACACATGTCAATACAAATATTTTTGGGAACAAATTTTGCAATGAAATTATCATCCAGTTATTACTATAAAAAGTCCTTATGTTAAAGTAATAATTAATAAACACTATTAAAATGTTTCATACGCCAAAATGAATATTACCCAATAGTCCCCAACTAGACTTGCGCGTGGGTCCGCGTTGCATATTTTGCGAAGCACCGAGCGTCGGTCTCTGGGACCGATAAGCCCTCTGATTTACGGTTTATGAATGCGATACTTCCGCGGGCTCAGCCGGCTGATTTACACGTTTTAAACTGTACTAGTTGCTAATGATAGTGCGTAATACATTGCTTTTTCATTTCGCTAAGAGCTTTGCTATTTTTATTTAAAATGTTGTGTAGTAAATTTATCCAGTACTAATTACTTAACGGAATTTAAAAATAATTTTTATTTAGCAATCAGTTTTTATATCCGAATATACTTTTTACATAGTCGAAGCGCGCTGTGATTCTGTTATGCATGTCAATAAAAAAAAGCGAATGTATGTTTTTCCAGCAAATGGAAGTCGGAGTGTTTAGGGTTCCATCACACTTTTCATCACTATAAACTAGTGTTAGTATATTTTTTTATAAACCTGAATAAAAGAAGTAATGAATTTTTTGAAGGTACAGTTTCCGATAAGTTATGACAATTTAGGACTGTGAAACGAGGAGGATAAATGCAGGTGACTTTATATGCAGCGTTAATTCCGATAGCCTGTTTTCCTTTCAGTCTCCTAATTCAATTGGCAAAGAACCATTTATTCTTCGTTAATGCTATTTATGTATGACGTTACGAAACTGCTGCGCTATTATCGTAATATAGCTTACGTGTATTGTATCTACCGAGTGAGCCTATTGTATTACTTCGAAGTAAGTAGAAGTTTGACATTTTATATTATTATAGTAGTTATTTCCGGTGCGTCAAAAGTATACATTATTGTACAATTCAACTACGTCAAGTGTAACTGGAAAGCTATATTCTTACTAAAAAATGAAAGTTTACAAAATAATTATATACATAACATAGTTGTGACGAAGCGGCATTAGTTACGATACTGAAACGAAATCATATTGTGCTCGTTGTTTTGAAACAAAACATTGTCTTTTAATACTAGATATTTTACCCTGTCAGACTATAAGAGGTAACGTGTAGTTGGTGTCACTCACCTGCATTTTACTGAAACAAATGATGGTCAATATTATCTAAAACCTTAATTCACATTATGCAAATTTTTAACTTTATGCGTCGAATATAGCGTAATATTTAACATCGTAAATATCTTAGCATAGTAATGATCTTAAATACATTTAATTAGACTTACATGTACATATACACATAAAACTTTCGACTGATCTTAGAACGTGTGATAAATCGTTGCGTAAGATACGCAACTCGCAATTACAGCTATCTCGAGCAATAAACACACCGTTACGCTGTTCGTAATCGTTTGATGTCGATAATTGAACGTCTTATGTACAAAAATCAATTCACGGTTCACAGATAAGATATTTGCTTCAAAAATGCGTCCCTTACAAATCCGATCCACTGAAAGATACATCAAAGTGTTTTCGATTACAAATGACTTGCCTAATCAAGCTAAATACCTTTGGAGTTGAATCATGGTATGTAGATAAATAAATGAATATTAGCAGTTTATAAATGTACACAGACATACACGTACAACTACGTAAATAATTTGTAACTTTGTTTTCTATTTCAGGAGTTACATAACAAATAAAGTAAAGAAGATATTTATTTATTTTGCTAGCTTGTTTACTTGTTTTTATTTAATTAACAAAATCTACAGCTCGTACATGTTATAAATTTAACTATGTAAAGATGTAACTTCAAAAAAACATTATTCACTGAAATCCTAAAAATTTGATGTTAAAAATAAGGCTGTAACGACTTCCTTTCTGAATAAATTAAGCAAAAAAGCATCAATGTGCTCTTAAAATATACATAATCAAATTAACAAAAGCTTACTTCTCGCGTCAAATATTTGTCGCACGAAGTGGGGTGCGAGGCCAAGACAAGCTTCACGAGATTAGCGAGAAACCTATTATAATGCAAAATAATTCGTGAGACAATTATGAGGTTGTGGGAAAATATCCAGTTTAGAATCATTTCATGATTATTCTGTAACATTCTGTTACATTCTGTTACATTCTGTAACATTAAGGATGGAGCTTCTCGGACGGTTTCAAATAATCCCTAACGCCATTGAAATTTCATTAATTATGTGCCTAGGAATCAAACCAAGTACTCTCTTTCGAACAACGCAAGCTGAAAGCTACAGGTATCACTTACATCTGGTGAACGTCTTGCATGAACCGCCACTTCGTTGTATTTATTAAAAGTATAATAGATTATATCATTATCATTAACTTTGACGTAAATGTTATTGCCAACTGAAGAACGTTTTGTGGGTAATAGTACTCTCTATTTATTGTATACATTTGTTCAAATTTGACTTGAGAGTTGGTTGGGGGACCAAGTAATAAATTAATTGTTTATAATTTAAACATTTTTAATAGAAAAAAATATATAAAGCTTATCTTTCTTTTCTACCTTGACACAATTTTAATTGTTATTCAACCTAATACATTAATAAGTAATTTTAACATATCAAATTCACTTTTGATGTTTTAAAGCCACGTGGTGTTACTATGGATGTCGACGCGTCAACACAAGACTGGTACAATTACATCGTTTTCGCAGTCTATGCGGCCGGCCTATCTTGTTCTGCCAGTGGTCCATTAGCTGGCGCTACTTTATTCCTTTGTCACAATATATCTGATTTGCCTGAAGTAGCACAAAGGCCGGCCGGCGATGCGCACCCGACGCTCACATTCATATGGCAAAATCTTTTTGTCCGTCGTCACGTCCGTCACACGATAAAGACGTCCGGCGATGCAACTATCTGAATCTTATTAACCCTTTAACTTGGCCTTTTTGTTTGTTGCGATCAAAGGACCGTAAAGATACAAGTATCGTATGCAAATTTGAAATTGCAGTAACAGCCTATTTAAAACGGTAGAATTTTAATGTATTGAAATTTCTATTAATCTATATGTGGAATTATATTTTATATATGGTGTGTCTATATTAATAATTTATATGTGGAAATGAATAGAAGGACGTTTTCGTACCGACATGAAATTACTTTTTTAATTACAACGAAACCTTTAGTGTATGTGATAAAATAAGCAGAGTACTTAAAAAAAGTATATTTCCATCCAACTTTGTCCAATTACCATCTGTGCGATGTGTACTTGATTCTAGGTAATGGTACTTTCATACACACTCAGGATAGTAATTTAATTTAAAGTGGAGGGTGGATTCGTCAAACAATATTCGTGATGCTTAATAATTGTTTGATCACAATGTGGATTACATTTGTGATATTTAAAGTGATAGTGAAATGTTTGATGAGCATATATGAAGAAATCTATTGTTGTCCTATACATATTACGTTGATATATGACACCGAAAATATCATCTGCTTTATTGTTAAAGCTGTTTCTCACATTGTATTCTAAGACTGTAAGCAAATCGCATGTAATTTATTAAATATAACCAACATCTACCAAAATAATTACTCTAACGATATACAACTCATTACTACTATTATTAAAGCTTATATTTGTAAGGACTACAAAACGATACGGGGACATAATATCGTCTATCCTCTGGATATTATATTCGGTAATACATTAGCTTTATAGTTTTGAACGTTATCATTAATAATTAAAAAATATTGTAATATAAATAAATATATTTGTTTTAAGGACTTCCTGATCAGCAAATCAATAGAGGTTCATCATACACGTTAGTTTGTCTATATAGCATATTACATTACATTTTCTTAATATCATTGATATTTATATGGAATATACAGAAATATCGTTAACCGTTACGTTACGGATTAATTTTCATTCTATATTTAAATTTAACACAATTTAATTGTATCAAACGAAAGTTAATCATGGATATCGCTAACACAGAGAGATGAAAAGTACATATTCAAAAATTTTTTGCCAGGAGATAACCAATTAAATGTGGCCGCGGTCACTTTGTACGATAAATGGCATCAAGATGTGGCCCTCGGCGCGTTTATTATCTGATATCTCTTAAGTCGTGTCACGGCGAATAAGATCGCCGGTGTGTGCGCCCGCCTAACTCGGATAAATGATCTACTTTTAAATAGCCACTAATGGCGACCGCAAACAAATTACGCAGCAAAGTACAAGAGGCCGCGTCGTCGCACCGCTGCGACGGTCGCCGTGGCCCTCTGCGCTGCGCACACGCACTCAGCGCGGGCAGCGCTTCAGACGAGGAGCCGCACGAACGGTGTCAAGTGACTAATTGTTAGCTTTCGTCTTGTGGGAAAAGGGAAACCTTTAAAATTGAGAGTCGATAGCTTATTTATATCTTTAAAAATTTAAAATTAACAGTTTGGGCGATCTGAATATTGTGTTCTTTATAAATATATAATAACAACTACTTTGTGTCAGTTAGAGAAATTAACGTTTCGTTTTATATTCTAATGTCGAGTGTTTTTAACATATCTGTTACTAAGCATACATTAAGAATTTGTTTTCATTTAACTAATAAACATATATTTTTTAATAATAAAACGTTTAGGTGTGAATTTATGGCATAATTTTTGATTTGTTTTCCTTCATTGATACACAATTAAAATTTTTATAACATTTGATGCAGCAGTTTTTAGTGCATTTTCAGACTGCGTATATTAACGAATGCCTCGAGCGGTCATCCAAAAGGAATCTCGAATCAAGTTTTTGCCTGGTAGCGATTACTGCACGCCGCGTTGCGCGCCTAGGAGGGGCTCGGGTTACCGTAGCCTTTTTACTTATTTATACCCACGCTCAACTGAACTCTACCATAAATCATAAAAATTAGGTTCTCATGACTTAATAGACTAGAGAACTTCTGGTTTTAATTACTTTTTTTTGCTTTTATTTATTTTTTATATATTTTTTTTATAATAGGCTAACACTTGACTTCAATTGATAAATAACGTTAAGTGACAAAGAGGCCTTAGGTGATGACGAGTAATGACGAATACTCTGGTTCTTATGCACGACTGCCCCCCGAACACAGCAATGCTATTATGGCGGCAGGTGGTTCTAGCTAGCTAAGAATTGAAAACGAGATCGCTCCGAGTTACAAAACAAGCGGTAAACCTTTGCGCCATGGGAGTTGCTAGATTCTATTAAATCCATCAATTTTAAAAGGGCTCAATACATTGAAAATACCAACATTAACGATTTACTTTACAAACACGCATAATAAATATGTATGAAGCAAAAAGATAAAATGATACATGTAAAGTTTCTATTATTATTTTTTTTTAACAATTTTTAAACGTATACACTTCGGAGATATTATATCTCGGCATACGACAACGTGGTTTGCCTTTGTGATATTGGTAAATGTCATACGAACTCTATTAAATTTATATAGGGACCCTAAATATATATAGTGATCGCTAAAATATATAGGTATCCTAGAAAATATGAAGTTGTCTGCACCCTTGATTAATTCACCTTTATCAGAAGACCGCAATAAAACCATCGCTCGTTACTTATGATATGACAGATACGATATCTCCATTAGCTCGGACACCGTCATCATTCCAACGAGCCTCTACGTGAATTGAAATAAAAATAAAACGTAACACGTATCACGAATTCGAACGGACTGCCAGTTTCGTACTTTGTATCAATCGCGGCGATCGAGAGCCCAGCAGAAACGCTCATAAATTAAAAGCCATCATATTTGTTTTTCCTACGAACAAGTAAATAAAATTCCGATCGACGGAGCGTAACTTCGCGCGGTACGTAATCAACAGTTTTATTCGGCGATTCTGCTGCCTTGATTTCGAGCTTCATCCTTTCCACGAATGTAGCCCGTTCTTCATTTAAATATATGTCGACTTTGGATTCAGTTGACGCTGATTAAATTCAACTCGTCTGGAATAATTTTATTGAGCAACGGTTTTATTTGTATTAATTTTTTTTCGAACACATCAGTTTATAGCGGTTCTGCGTCATTTGATTTTTGAGAGCACGGGGGCGTTGGTTAACGCGGAGGTCAGTAATTAACTCACGAGATCAACAAGCCGCTCAATGCTAATGGGTCCTTTCCACGTCAAAGGGCTGAGAGGCGTTGGAGCGCGTCTGTCCGAATAATGGTACAGGCTGTGCCCTTCACGGCTGTCGGATCCCCGACCTATTCGACCCTTGTCAGCATCAATCGATTAGCTTAACGTGTTACACTAATTCGCCTTTATACTATTATCTTATGTAGTCTCTATCTTAAACTTTTTCAATGAGTTCCCTCTTGCCACACAACAATGTAGGAAAATTGGATTTTCGTACGTGGCGCATTGACTTATCGATTTCCGAACAGACGAAACGGGGCTGTTATTTTTATAGTCTCTGTAACAAAATGTGTGGTATCCGTTTTTGCTTGCGGAAGGTTTTCGTGCACGTGCTTATTTAGCGTAATTTTCGACGCCATTTTGTTCACAGATGCCATAAAGTGGAGATAGGTAATATATGCGAACATGTGCCAATACGCTACAATGTAAACATCTTATTACAAAATAAGTAAACATTATGTTATAATCTATGTATATTATGAAAATTAGATATATGAGTGATAAACTGATTTTCATGCATCCTCACATAAATTTTTGCTCAACCCTAATGTAGACCATCTGGTAATGGCAAAGCCATTTGGCGATCTGTCCGCCTTATGTATAAAATTATATTTATTAAAACTTTTAAATAAAAGAAATAAACATACATAAACTAGAAAAGTAATGCTAACAAAACCTATAAAATTATAAATATCTAAATTATAACAATTAACATTAAAAAACAAGATTATGAAATTATATATACAGAAATAGAAACAATTCATTCTGAACGAGTAATAGTAATGCATAAAATTTATGATACGATTCTGTAGTTTTTGTCATTTCATTTCATATAGTCGACAATAAAAACTAAATAAAATTTTAGACCCAATTCTTCTTCTGTAACGAGTATTTATTATGAAATCCAAATGAGTTGTGAAACAGGCCGCCAGTTATTATGTGACAAATCGTTGGTTTTAGCCACCGTAGCAGTCATAACGACGCTGTAATGGACAAATTATACACAAAATTTGTTTTAATGCACTTAAAAACTTTCTAGTTAATAAATTTAATATTTTTCTTAGGCATTTCACAACCGTAAAACATTTTTTTTTATATCAGAATTGTAAAATGCAATAATTAAAAGAATATAGGAATTTGGAAGGATAATAAATGATGCAAATAATAATAAAGTATGTGGGAAATTGACAATAATAAAGAAAAATGAAACATTTCATTTCGCTAGTGCATTCGATATCGTAGTGTATTAATGAGGTTATTATGTAAATGTTTTCTTAATTAAGAGCCCACACATCGGTCCAAGTTCTGTTTTAATGTTTTATGTGCACATCATACTGTCAACGTATGAACTGTTAATTGTTTCAATGACGTTGTCGATCGAGCCAGTATGAAAAATATGGCTTATAAAGGTATGCTAATTAAAATTGTAATATTTAAGTAGGGAAACACAAATTATTTAACAATTATTACAGAGCTTGTGTTGTAAATTGAGATCCAATTGTTAGAGAAGTAATTTTTTTTAGTTAATGTATATAGGTTTAATTAAAACGATGAAATACTTGACAATTACCCTTATATTTATAATGTCATATAAACTGAAGCGTCTGTTCTTTATGTTGAACCGACTGTCCACAGTAATAGTCTTTTTACAAGACTTTAAAACATGAAGTCTAGCGCTCCATAGTCATAAAATAGTTTACTTTAAAATCAATTCTTATTATATATCTTCTTTTTCTAGAATATCTTCTTGTATTGTATAGAGATTGAATAATATCTTAAAAATATATGAAAGGTCCATTAGACAATAACGGGCAATACATTTAATTATAAATGATTTTAATGAAAATTTAAAGGGTTTAATAAATTAAAAGAAAATAATAACAGTACTAAAAAGAACACATCAAAAAAATCTGTATCAACAAATTTTTACAGCGGTTGATCGAATGTTTTTAGTTTTTTATTTATTTGTTTTTCATTGTATCATAATTCATTTACCTGTACATGTATCTGATTACCCTTAATATACATGCATTAAAGTATGTAGTTTTAATTTTTTGCGTTGTTAGATATTTTTTTGCATTTTCTAAAATACTGAATACGCTCTATATTACATGCACATAATTCTGGAGGAGTTTAAAATATATTTTATAGCTTTCTTCAAGTCTCTTAAGTTACACGCATGTATTTATTATATTATTTCCAACATTAGTAATACATTATGTAACAAACACTTTATATTCTATTATCTTTGTATTTTGTATTAAATCCTAAGGTATTATTATTTTTTGGTATTTTACAATACGTTTATTTTTTTACTCACCTTAATCCGAAAAGAGGTCCCTTAATTATAGCTATTTGTGTTTAGCGCTTCGTAAAATTATTCAAATAATGTTCGAGGTAACGCCGTTTTTGTAACGAATTGCCACATATTTTCCCCTGTGTCGTGTTTATGGCCGATTGCGAAATAAAAGTCAAACATCGTAAATTCAAGTCCCCGTAGCATAAACAAATCTTATCTTCCCAAAAGCAAGGCTTATCTGAAAACACAACGTTCATATTTCCAAGTATTAAATCAGTAAATTTTTATGCCATAATTCGAAATATCGTTTACATAGTGTTAACGGGAGGTCTTATGAGTGTCTTCTTACTTAATCAGCGGAGTGTACAGGTTACTTTTCATCAAAATGAATATATTCTGTAAAAAATAAAGCGCCCAAGTAGTTAATATGTGTAAACTAAGGAAAGGATATTCGTCATGTAATATTCTAATAATCAGCTTTGTACTTACAGATGAAATTTGTCATTCAGGTGAATAATTATAGAGTTAATAGATTTATTTCAATAATGTCTTGTCATAAGTTCTTATAACAATTTTAATAAAAATTGTAGGGAAATATTTTTTTTTAAATATATGTAATATTTGAAATTTACTTTAGAGTTAACTCGATAAAACGCAGCTAAAATGGCCATGGCTATGGCTTCTTTAAAATGCGCTCCCACTAACCTGATACGTTACTAATTCGATGCATGGTTGAAATTTTAAGAATTTTTGAAGTAAAATGCCCCCGATGATCATGCCATTCGACGAAAATATTTTATTGGAATGTTCGCGTATTGAACTTATTAAATCTTTTTAACCAAGTATTACTATAACGCAAGCAAGTAATAAATATGTAATTCAATCGAATGACCATAATAAAATTAGTGTTTTGTAGTTAATGTTGAAATAAATATGGTTAAAATAGTACTATCAGCTTACTAAGTAACATAATCTTGCTATATATTTAGCCGCTCTAGCTTCTGGCGCATTAATGACCCAGCGTAGCGCACCGTCACTAGATTGTTGTCTCGGAAGGAGGTTGCGGGTAACATAGTTAGTGTCAGCACTTTACTTAGAGTGAGTTATATTAATGGCAAATTAGGACAACGTCGAAGCATATCGTATCCAACACATAGACCTACTGTTAGCAGTGATTTTTAATTCATTCAGATTAATATGGCTATTTAATTATGCACCGTAAACGATTAATTCTATCATAAGGGACTCTGTGATTTAAGACTTTTTTATTAATATTTTTCATGAATTTACAAGTTACTTAAAATTAATTAATAGTTTTCGAACTAAATTATTAAGTAGATTATTTTGAAAAATAACTATAATATTTGAAACGCTTTATAAAATAAAATATCTAGACATGCTTGCTAACAAACCCTCGGTCAATTGTATTAGCTACCAATAACGTTATTTTATAATGTAATTAACTAAAAAGTTATACATAAAATATTATCAAAATTAATAATTTTGAGGCATATTTTGATTAGCCGAACACGTTTATTATTTCACAATGTATTTCCATTGCAAAATGTAATGTTTGTTTGGAATATCCAACTAACTATCATAATGACTCTCAGGGGACATGCTAACTCTTAAAACGAACCGAAATGTAATTAGACAAGTTTAATTTAATCTACATTACGAACTAATCCTGCTAAAATGGCACAATAGCTAGCTCAGGATGTGGCTCTGCACAATTCGCGGTTGCTTCCATCGTACCGTCGTTCTGCATAGTGATGTTCGGTTCGCGTTTGGAAATGTTGTTATTTAAGAAATAATAAAACATTATTTTTGTAACAAAACAAAAATTGTGTAACACAGCCTTTAAGTTATTTTTAAAAATATGTGACGTGACTTTAAATCGGTAGAAAGCAATACAATTGCTACAATGTTTTCCAAATTGAAACCTTTGCATATTACAGCTTGTCGAAAGAAATTGATTCTGCGTAGCCATCTTACATGGTCTCTGGTAAGACAAACCATATAACACCAATAAAATTTTGTATTTTAGTCCCATACCTTCCTTTGTAAGGTATCACACTATATTGTATACAATTTTACTACTTACTTTAACCAATATGTTTATAACATTAGATTATACAGGCAGAGTAATTGAAAATAAAATCAAAAAATGTATGTTCAAAGACCAATACCCCGACACTTAAGGATAAACTAGCTCAACACTATTCCGTGCAATTCGCTTGTGAAGCCAGTTGTGACATCAAACTGGGCTAATATCGTTAAACGGTTACATTGTCGCGGCTGCATGGCACTAAAAATACTGACGCTGTCCCTGTAACACGACGTGCAAAATGCCAAATTCGCGAACTAAATTTCCTAATTTGAACAAGTTAGTTTTACGTTCAAAAACATAATAATGTTTTTGTCAGAATTTAAAATGGCACATTTTATTTTGTAGAAAGTAGGATAAACACTGTAACGACCAGTGTCCTAAGTAGATGTCGAATTAGTGGTAAATATGCAATAAAAGAAACGTTCCAGTGTTGGTAAAGCACTAATAGTTAATGTATCTAAAATTTAATCTTCACCAAATATGTTTATTCAACTGATTGAGCCAAGTTAGTCGTGTGTTTGTGACAGCAATGTTAAATTTAGTTACGAGTAATCATAAAAATCCTGTGATAATTTAATGGGCTATTAAATTTTTAATATTTATTCCTTATATAGCAAATTAAATAAATCTACTTCAGTTTACTTTCAGAAAAACTTCCCTTGTACACTTAATGTTTGATTCCCTTTTGATTTCTATAAACTTCTTTAGAAAGAACACCATTTCCGAGACTCTATAGGAGTCAGTACGATATAATGGAACTAATTTAATGGAGTAAGAAACTCACTTAAAGTTATTAAAACACTATAAAGTGCCTTGCAGTCTCGCTATCAGGCTAATTGAAAACAACATTGTAGTGGCCACAGACTCTCTTCAACTTAATTTCTAACATAAGATTATTTTGCAGTTTTTAATATATTTTCCGCCTTAGCAGCGATGTTCTTTATTGTATTTGTATTACAAACTAGTAAAGAAGTGCTTTTAAAAAAATTGTTCTTTTTTAACACTTAAGTAGTTAATCAGTAATTGGTAATAAGAAATTTCACTTTTGGTAATGAACCAAAAAACGTGAACTATTTTATGTAATTTTATTTTATTATTTATATTAATCAGCAAAAACTGATTTTGAAGATAGTCAAGAATAAAATGCTAAAAATATATATTTGTTACAGTTCGCAACGGGTATTCTTGCGTGCCGGTTGCTTTGTCTGAGGGTTTGGACATCAGGCTGGGTACTTCTGTCACAGAAATTATCTACGGAGGACCAGGAGTTACAGTGAAAGCTCTCAATCCTAGAACTCCCAACCAACCCCAAACTTTTAAAGGTAAACAACGTAACCATTTTGTTGTAATGTGTTATTCAATGTTGATAAAGTTTATCAATAACAATATTTATTCCTACATCTAGCTTTTTTATTAAAAATTAAATGTTTTTTTTTTCACTATTTCCGTTCTCTCTTTCTGATCTGTTATTGATGAAAATGTTGTCAGGCGTTAATTACAAAGAGATGTAAATATTTACAAAAAAAGATACAAAAAATAATATCTTGAAATCACGGATTCTTATAAAATAAAAATTGATAAGATTTTTAATCCCAGCCAATCTTTGATTATTATTTCAAGTATAAAAAAAAATAATTTTTACTTTTTAGAAAATACGTTTTTCAGATAATTAATGTAGATGTCAACGTATGTGTTTAACATTAAAACAGTTTTAGATAGATACATTTTTAGGGATTTATTTTTTATTTTATATCTTTTGCCATTTCCTAGTCCATATTTTATTGGTGAGATATTTTCTTAACATATGTTTAAGCTTTTAAAAAACGAAATTCACGTTGTATAGGCGGCGGGACGACGCCTCAGGAACGACAAAAAGAAACAAACACGAAACACGACCGTCGACAAATTAATGGGCGTTATGAGAAAAATCCACAACGCCGGCGGCGGCACCTTGCCGTTTCTTTGTCGCAGAATGATTTGCAATTCTAACGCGTTAATTTCACTTTGACGAGGCGCAAAAATACGGACCGCCTCTGTTGACCCGAACCTCATCCCCATTCTTCCATGCAGCGCTCGCAGCCGCGCTGAATTTGCATACGGCGGAGTCAATTGCGAAAGTGCCAGATAGACTCTAAAGAGCCGGTCTCAGCGTCCGTTACTGCCAAGTTAACACAAAAAAGAACCACTTCCTTTGAGCACGGTTACATGCCAAAAATATCGTTCCTCATGAATTTCTCTTTCAATATTCTCCCTGACAGCTATCGAACTGCAACTTACTGACCCAAATAAAGCGCTTTCAGTATTTAACGTTAAAGATATCATACCGAAGTTACAGTTCTATTTATTGAGGACAGACTTGAAACTCGGAAAATTTTAACTAAAAATTTCACTGTAAAACTTCATGCCATTATATCGTTTAAAATATATTTCTTTATTTAAATACATATCGCCTCGTCAATCATAGTATTAATATGTGTTGATAGAATTAATGTCGAATATTGATTTTATCTTATATAAATACTTGACTAAATAAAAAAAATCACCTTATACGTTTAATATTTCTAGACTCACAGCACGAGATCTCGATTAATGTAAATGGAGGTTATGTTTGCGACGTATATGTACGCAAGAGCTTGGCGTCGTTAGCTAAGATCAAGTGCAGCTCTAATGCTGATTGCTTGCCTTTATAGCATAACACTCTCACATTTTACGGCCTTTTTTCGCTCATTCATAAAAGTTCCAATAAACATTAAAGCTGACGGCTGAAATGTCGTTTAATGAACAAAATTCATTTATTTAATTTCGTAGTAGCGTTTCGGTTTCTGCGCTTAACTTTAATTTTCTTATTTTTGTCTTAAAGTTGGTTTACTTTTATTTTTCCTGCTCCTCATGCAAAAAAAAAGTGCGTTTTAAATATAACTTTAAAGTCTGTGTTTATCAATGTGGCAACAGAGATCAATGAATCGATTTCGATCTAGTTGTTTTTTTTCCAACTCGATCCGTGTGGTAGAAAGTATTTATTTAAAAATATAGAGTGATATAAAAAAGTATTATTTTTTGATTAGGTTTTACAACTATAATTCTAATAGATGTTTTAAAAATTTATCAGTATTATTACAAATAAATTGTGAATAATATTTATATTTTGTTAAAAAAATATATATTAAACGGATTTGCTTCCCAGGAATTAATAAACAGTACTTTCAATAATTTCCGCTTCAACTAGCTTGCCTCGTTATTGCCCGTTTGAGTAGAACGAGGTACAGATGGAAAGTTTTAATACAGCGCTATATTGTTCCAGGTGATGTGGTTCTGTGCACTTTGCCGCTGGGAGTGCTCAAAGTTGCAGTGGCGAACAACGGCCAGAATCAACAGAACTTTGTAAAATTTGATCCGCCGCTACCCGACTGGAAGGTCCGTAAACTCTCTCATACGCCAGGGTTAATTACGGGCCGGGATATTTTTTGTTATACCCCGCTGCAATCTCTAACGTAGATTGTGGAATTATTTTGTGACTAGATTGCGGTTTACATTTCTATGCCAGAAACATAAAAATCTATTCTAAATACATACTGCCACAATGCAAATACATCTACTGCGTAGGATCTACGATCAGTTTGAATTAAGTTAGTATAGTATTAATTATGATTTTAGTTATCGTACGTGTTGGAGCATGTTATTTAGATTACTTTTGTTGATTGTATTCATTAAAGTGGGATAGTGCCTAAAGACAGAAGCAGACGAAACTTGTTGGTTATTTTCACTTATAATTAAATTATGAAAAATGTAGGAACATTGGATACAAATTTAGTAGGACAATTGTCATATCTTGGAGTTTTGAACACGTATTAAAAGATCAACAATTATCGAAAACAATCTAGATAATAAAAAAAAATCAGTTAACACAGTTAATGGTTTATTTTAATATCTTTAGTGAAATATTTTACCTGTAATTAATTTAACCAATTTTCTATAAAATTTGTTCGCAGGTTGCTGCTATTAAACGTCTCGGTTATGGAAATTTGAATAAAGTAGTACTGTGCTTTGAACGAACGTTTTGGGATCCCAGCGCCAATCTCTTTGGACACGTGGGCACAACAACCGCTAGCAGAGGTGTGATGTAATATGTTACGCTATATGACCCGTACTTATCGACTAAGCATATCATGTGTTGTATCTAAAACAACCAATTCCGATATCGATTTATATGCTAGCTCCTGTTATGGCTTGGGTGCAGATAGACAACTATTGTTTAAATACATTCGTTTCAGTAGCTACCTAGTATCTACTGCTGGCACTAGGTTAACAAAAGTTAATGTGTCGCCGTTTTTCATGATCATGTAATAGGTTAGAAATATTTTTTCTTCTTCGTGTAATTAACTCAATAAGCAGCGTTTTTTGAATTTTCTGGCAATCAGGTATCACAACGAAAATACTAATTTTTATGATGAATAAAAAAAGTTAATGATTTTTTTTATATCGGTCATTTTTTCGTCCGTTATCAGTAAATCTTACTATACAAAGTGGCGGCCTCAACTGATCCCTAGAAAATTTAACTGTGCTCCGCTTGTTCCTCAAGATTACGACTCGTAAATTATTTCCCGGCGTAAATAGTGTAAAACGCAGGAACAGCGGCCGCGACGTGATAACGAATTAAAAGCTGAATAATTTAACGCAACTGAGGGGCACTCTTCGCCGATAAATCACTATAACGAGTTGAGACATGCTATTTTTTACGTTATGCTTTAGTACACCTTAACTCTTTGTTGGCTAGCTTCATTAAGGCCCCACTTTTGCGATGGGAATACCGGAACAATGTACGATGGGCCTTGTGGTTTTTTCTCGATACCAATTTAATGTTTTCGGGATATACGATGAATGCTATCACTTGACGTTTGTTGCAAGTTATGTGAGAAAATACGCTTATCGCCTCTACTTAAATGTCTGCGAAAACCTAATTATGTTCCAATTAGGTTCCTTTGTCCATTTAGTTGTAAAAAAAATTAACGTGGAACAATTTACCGTATAAATATAAAATGATCTCGAAATTTTTACTCGGTAACAAAGCGAGCAGTTGCACATAAAATATATCTCATTTCAATTCATGTATGAACATATCGAAATGTCTTCGTCGAAGGTGTAATTCTGTATGATATTTATGTATTCGTTGTTTTCAAATATGACAAATCACATAATTTCTTGTATCTGTTTATGCTAAAAACATTAACTTTTAGAGGAGATTGTGGAGACGACTGTAGATGTCATTTATATCAACGCGTGATTTTATGTCATATGTACGTTAGGTGAGCTGTTCCTGTTCTGGAACCTGTATAGTGCGCCGGTGCTGTTAGCCCTGGTGGCGGGCGAGGCGGCCGCGGTGATGGAAAACGTCACGGATGACGTCATCGTGGGGCGCTGCATAGCCGTGCTCAAGAGCATCTTCGGACACGCCGCTGTCCCGCAGCCAAAGGAGTGTGTCGTTACGAGGTATTGTATTTAAATCTCAGCAGTGGCTTTTGTTGAGTACTCCTTCACACTTGGTTTTAGAAGTTATTTAATCGACTCTTTGGACTTTTAGAAGTGCTGTGTATCCTGATTCTTCATATAGCTTTTTTCGTCTCTATAACTAGAAATAATTAATAGTTTCATAACATTTTTGGTAAGCTTATATTACAAGTTGACAAAGATTCTGTTTTTTATTACATATAGTTTTGTAACATTTTACAAATATTACATTTGCTCCAGCAATTTTTATCGTCAAGCAGTAACGAGAGAGCATGTGTTCTTACTATTTATTTACAGAACGAACCCACTGTATTAAAAATCATCACATTTTTCAACATTACGTATGTTCAATTGAAAACGATGATAAACGTGCATTTTAGATGGCGCGCAGATCCGTTTGCTCGTGGCTCATACAGTTTCGTGGCTGTGGGCTCCTCTGGTACTGATTACGACTTACTGGCGGCACCTGTACCCGGCTCACCCGTGGAGAATAGGCTCTTCTTTGCTGGTGAGTAAACTATTTGATAATAACGAATAACTATAGTCTACTTTGGTACGAGTAATTTGCTACCTACTTCTTTAAATCGCACCAACTGAAACGGTGCTTACAATGATCATTTCTGTTTATTCTAACTTCTTTTATGGAGAAGATAATTATTACAAAATGGTAATTATTTAAATGTTAAGTTAGCCCTATAAAAATGTTACTGTGTACAGTAATTTAAAAGCGTGGTTACACAATTATGATACATTGTCCTTAGCGTTATAGAGATACATATAAAACCTTTTTTAACTATTTTAATGACCATAAAAAATTAAGATATTCTTAAATTATTGTTTCTTTGAATCTTGTAGAGTTCATGGTAACAGTAAATACATACATCAAAAAAGTCTAAGCAAAACATACTATTTTAAAATATTTTTTTTACCAATTACTTCTTACCAAGTAGGTAATACCTATGGTAACTTTTTGATCTAGACTAGATTCTAGAGGAATGAAATTAGGTTAACGGTAGGGTTTTCTTGCTTCCCGCCTGGATAGCTGCAATCTGAAAATATTCTTAGTCTAGCACTATAACAGCTATGCTGTATTCCCGCTGTCATCACTTTCTGGTCTTTGTATATTCTAAATGAGCACGCTTCACCATCTTAGGTACGTAAGAAGTTATATAATAACAGATTTATTTAAAAGGTATTCTACAATTTACTCGTCACTTAAGTTAAACGTCTGCGTAGAATCATGAATCAGAGCCGAATAACATTTTCCTTGTACACTTTCTATTACTTCCGATAAGGAAGGAACGCTGTGTAAGCTCATAAAAAGTTATGTGAAGCATCAAAATGTCAGAAAACGATGATATTGATTCTTTTCTTTTAGCTATGAAGTTAAACGGGAAGCGCGATTTATATATATAAATTTAACAAAAATAAATGGTATTTTGTAACTACAAATTCCATTTATTAACACATTAATTGATATTATGTACCACTTATTTGCAAAATTGTACTTACGAATGCTACCTGTAGGGAAACATTTGCAAATGCCCTTTATACGCATTAGTTACTGAGGTAACGTCATCTTGTTGGTCATCTTGTATCTAACGCGATCAGCGGCATACGGTACTGTCAATATCGTTACGACATTTACGGTTGCTTCCGTGATGAATTGCTTTACCGTTTATCTTGTAACAGTCGGGTTCGACCCCGAGGCCACATGAGTTGGAGAGTCTGTATGGTGATAGTGTTTTTCGAACCCGCCTGACTAGCTACCACCCCCATCGTCAACCTATCGCTGTAACAGTGTCGCTTTGTTCCGGCAGTCATTCATGTTAGCGCCAGATAATTCTGATCAAGCACGATTCCACAACCTACGGCACATATAACATCATGTGATGTTAAAGTCATGCCTGCCCATTCACCGTTTCAAAAAACGTGTATATTGTATAATTTTTAGGTGAGCATACGATGCGGAACTACCCAGCAACTGTGCACGGTGCCTTTCTTTCTGGGCTGCGAGAGGCGGGCCGCCTAGCGGACCTACTGCTGCCGAACACGCCTCACCACCACTAGTGCAAATCCCATCCTTTTTTTTGAACAGTAAGGTTTATTTTACTTTAACACGATTGCACCAATATCATACTATACCAATAACCGAGATGTACCAGATTACTCTTAGATACTGAAATGTCGACTAGGTATCGATTTAATTTACTTTATTTAATTTTTTTAAAATTGCGGTCGTATGTTTACCCTCGGCGACCATCGCTTTTCCATCGCATCGATTGTCTACTCTTAATTACTATAGCAAAAGGGAGTCTACTAATGTAGCTATTGATGAAGCGTTACAGAGCGCATATCAGTTGGATATCTATCTCTAAGTTTAACACGTCCAGATATTAATCCTATACTTGTTGAAAGCATCATCTGCATGTAAGTTTTAGTTTTAACCGCATGACACAATACAATTTTTTTAAACGTTTACAATATTCGTATAAATTTAATAGCATCACTAAATTGTTTATAATAGACCATCTAATGTACAATAATTTTCAATTCGATTTCATAGCATAGTAAAGTAATTGTTTTCATGAAAACAAAAAAAAAATGTTCACAAATGCGTTCAATTGATAAAGTTAATAATTGATAAAATCGCAATATTAATGTTTTTAATCAATACAATGTCAATTTTTACATGTTACAATTACATTGAATAATGAAAGTAAAATTGCCGGTGTACCCGTACATCCCAGCAATTTTTTCCGCAATTAGAATATTAGTTAAAATTAATTAGTAACTAATTATTTTAAATACTTACTAAATGAATTAAAGCTAATAAAGTTAAACAGTAGAAATAAAAAAAATTAATTGATAATATCCGGGATTAAACTAGTAGTTCTGGTATACCAAGAAATATAATTATCATAGCTATTTATTATGTTTTAATACATTTTAATAATTAATGAAATTGTATTTTATCTTTAATAAAATAGTCATAGTTCATTTATTAATTCTGAATAAGTTCAAATTTGTATTGAATTTGGTGAAATATTATTTCGTTTACCATTTCACGCCCTAGACATGAGCTACAGTATAGTATTTTATTTATTTAAAAATTTTCGTTATTACGTTTTTTATTAATTATAAGGAAAGGAATTTAGGAGATTGATTTGGCATCATGTGAACTTGAAACTTGTTTTTGTTATAAAAATGGTGTCCTAAATCGAACAATCGGCAGTACTAGGTAATGTATATAAAAATAGCTATCTGCATTCCGCATCGAGATGCTGTAATGATTCACTTCCTCGAGCATGACTCCACTGTGTTGATAGCGCTGGTCGTGCTTTGCTCCACTCACACTTTATCTCGAAAATGATTTGTGCATTCGATTGCCACGGGTACAAAGCAATCCGTTATATGGTATAGTAATGGTGACAAAATCTTGCAAATTGTAAACTTAAAAAAATATTGATCTTTGATAAATTGTATTGTATTTCCATTTTAATAACTACAATTATTTGTCACATAATTTTCACAAAAATTGATGATATTTTTCTATAATAATTAATACAAAATGGTTGTGTCTAATTGTAATGTGGTGTTGATATTGAGAAATGTTTAATGAATGATTTTAATTGATGTTCTCATTTTAATAAATAAGCATGTTAAAGTAATACATAAAAGTAAAATACTAAAGTAATTTTAAAAAGAACGCAATGAAAAAAATTATAACATTATAATTTTAAATTTTTTGTGATTTAGTGGCTAAACCTTGATTCGTTCTAATGATTAGAAATTGCCGTTAAAATGAAGTGATGGGACACAACGAAACCGGATCTTAGAAAAAAATCCATTAATTGAAATTTACGTGAATTTTTATACATGTATGGTAATCGTTAATAAACAATCTGTACTCTATGTTCAAATTTTAGTTAAATTAGAACATATGAGAAGCTAGTTATAGTTATAGTAATAAGAGTTACAAAAAAGGGAACTGGTTTTGAAGTATTTGATAGGCAGCGCTAGCTCTTAAGCACATTTAAGAATATAAAATAGATTAAATATTCATTGTGCATTGTTATTAAGAGTAGTTAGGAGATATTTTCTACCTTAGTATTTTTTTATACTTTAGAAAACTTTCTATATATCTAAAGATATATAGCGAAAATATTTTTTTGGTTTGTGTTTCTCGCGCTATGTGGTTGTAGCTTTTGTGTGTGCATTTGAATAATTTTGTATGAACTTAATAAATGATTTTGATATGTGTTTTCGTTTTATTTAAAGACCACAAGATAACCAAAACGTAGAAGTTTAATATCATACCTCAATTTTATCTTTAAAATTATATATAATACATATGGAGTTGCTGAAAGCAGAGAATGTCATCGTATTTCGGTTATTTATTTATCTGTATACATTCGAAAATAGTTTAATTTATAGCAATTTTCAATGCAAAATTCAACTGAAACTCAATCTGGGTGCGACTTAACAAATAGGATATAGATTATAATAAAAAAAATATTCGTAAATATCTGCATATTTAAAAACATCAGTTGATCATAGCAGAATGTTGTGATGTAACAAATAAAAAAAAAGGGAAACTTAAAAAGTTGGTACGTGAAAATATTAATATGTCTACTTATTTGTGGTCATAGGTGGAACAGTGTACGGAGTAGTGCCCTCGTAAGTACAAATATAACTCACGTATGTTTATGCTGCATATTTTACTTTTTTAATAATACATATTTTACTGTATGCGTGTAGGTGAAAATCTGGCTATATCTTGAACGAGTTCTCCCACAGCTTGTTTATGATGCTGGTGAAATAATGGTTTAAAAAATCCCTTTGAACTAATTAAAGAATATTCGACGTTCACCGCAAATGAAGTTTTTTTTTTTAATATACATCATGGTCAAATTTATATCTATAATTTTATTTGTTTTCTGGTTAAAATCTATTCAAAAAAATTCCGAAATTCTGACTGTCAGATATAGTTATTCTTGTTCTACTTAATAGAATTTCATCAAAACTCATTACGCCGCTTTTGTTTCATCTATTTATTTCCGGATGTTTCGAGAGTTTTACAGTACTCGTGGTCACGGGAGGACTTTATGAATTTTAGTAAATATGTAATATGCTCGTAATTATTAATAACCGACCTTAACCTATTTTACTTCTTATTATTTAGTAGTGGGTAATAATAAAGGCTAAAAATTAATAAGAACCATCGATACATGTACCCACGACACCTGCGCGTCTAGTTCAACTTGAATAAATAAAACGTCGGATTACTTCTTGCACAACGTGTTATCTTCCTCGCGCTTGCACAATGAAAAGAGAGAAGGATAAGTCGTGAGAGAGCATTCCCATTGTAAATTATTGCCTTATAAAGATCGCAAATCAACATCCTTATTTGAAAGGTTACTTGTGTCTACTTCGGTTATAACGCTAAGGTAGTTTATGGCACGTAAATAACTCGTATTGAAAACGCGTGCATTGCAAATTTGTATGATTTTTTTTTATTTAATTTATATTGATGCTTGACTGTAATGGGGCGTTATAGGAGGTAAGAAAACATCGAAATGTGTACGTTTCTTGAAACTAGTCTTATTATAGTAAAATCTAACTGTAGCAGATATGAAAATAATTGAATATATTACTGAGATGTATCCAGAGCATTGCGATTTAAATAGTTATATAATAAATATAATCGTAAATATTTTATTTAAAATATACTGAACATGCTTTTTATTGCCACTGAAGTATTTTTTTGCTATCCAAAAAATTGTATTCATTTTATTACAGATATAATGCAATGAAAGCCAACCCAGATGTAATAGGCAGAAACAAGCAAAAAATAAAACTATCAGAAATTGTTTATATAATAGACAAAATGTTGTTTTTTTTGGGGCCAAACATTCGAAATAATTATAATGCAATTACGTGAACACTACACTAAAACACTATAACAACAGTAGGAATTTTTATTTATAGTTCTCTGTTTAGGGGGGCGACTGACGGATTTATAGGCTCTCTTAATTGGCTTTTTAATTATTTTTTTTTTAACAACTACACTCTGGGTAAATTGAATTCGGCCCTGCGTAAAGTCCTGTGATCTTATCTGAGAATTTTCGTTAGTGGAAATTATCTCAATATTAATTGCTCCTTTAAAAAAACAGCAGAATTTATTTGCAAATTTTAGTAGAGTACATCTTACAGTTCAGTTATCCACCGACAAAATAATCTTTGGTTGTTTTTGAAACCATAATTGACTTAAGATCGAGAGAAAATACTTTTAATGTGAAATCTTAGACGCTGAAAGACTTTATTATCATAAGTTTTATAGTGTTACTTATTATTGTAAAGTTAGGATTAGGCATGTAAGACACGTTATTGCAAAAATATAAGAGTAAGAAAAAAATTATGTAAAGTTAGTGTCTCCTGTGCAGTATGCATCGTGTCTTATTACATATATAAATAGAACATGACTTAATTTTTTATCCTTATCATTATTCGAAAATATAATAATAATTGATTAAATCTCTATTGAATTTTATGTACTGATACATATATATATATATATA
>DWQX01001601.1:0-26757 GCA_018245475.1 Pharmacophagus antenor | reverse complement strand
AACATTTTGCACTTCAACTTGTGTATATAACCATTTAAATTTAAACGTAGGATATCATCAAAAACACTACAATATGTCTCCATTAGATGATTTGTTCGCGCGAAAATGTACCACCGAGTGCAAAGGGTTAATAATTAACTTATTCTCGGCCAGTATCAAAACAGTGTAAGCGCGGTGAACGGAATTATGAGTTACGACCACGGGCCGCTCCTCCGCGACACGTATAAAATTATTTCCAGTTTCTAAACTATTTATAATATTATAATAATTTTCCGCTCCAATTATTTCGCCGCTGACACGTTTTATTAGTATATATACGATTGTTGTGTTCAACCCCGCGATAAATAACCTTTATATTACTCCCGACTTGACAATGTTATAAACAAAAACTTTTAGGTATGCGATGCGGCGTAAATTATGTAAGCGGCGCTTTAGGAGGCATCTGACAGGAATACTCCTGTAAACATGAGTGTTTGTCGTTTAGTTATCACTTTTATCGGTTTATAGGTTTTTAGGTGTTCGTTATGGACGGAACAGTCGAAGTGGTTTATAGGCAAAAATATGTTTTGCGGAGTGTAGCAAATGAACGTATTTTCTTATCAACTGGGTAATAGCGACGATATGTAAAAGGGTAATAACTGAATGCTTATAGCGGAAGTGCGGGTTAAATATAGTCCTTAGGATAGGCTTGTGTTCTGCTGTCGAATTCCACAGGTTAAAGATGATACGTAACCAGAAGTGGGCCAATACTTGACCAATTTTTTTTGTTATTTTAAGCGCTAATGAGACATTATTTAGTGAAACGTGCTGGTCAAGCTTGACATGCTATTATTGTGGTAGATTGATAGTATAGTTAACAGTTAGAAAATTATAACTTGAATAATAACTAAAAACAGGACATTGCGATTAAGCTGATAATAAAAAAATAGATACCAAAATATGAACTCAATGATGTAATGAAATACATCAACACAGAAAATAAGAGTATTTCAAATCAAATATACTACAAATGAAATCTTACTTCGCTATCTATTTTTGTTACAACAATTACCATATTCAATACTTGTGAGAATTTCAAATACTTTTACAAATTATGTAAAGAAACGTAATGATTAAAACACTTTTAAAATAAAGGTATATGATTATGTAAACATAATGTGCTATGGATTTTTTCAATTTTTACTTGTTAGAATAATATTTTGTGGAGCCATTTTTTTAATTTTTAGAGCCAAATAAGTAGAGTTTTTCTCAATAAGCTTATTAGCTATCTTGCTCACATTATTAATCTACGGCCTTAATACCAATTCCAGTATTCTATACGTGAAAGCCATAGATTCCTGGTGAATACACTTTACGATCTCCGAACTGATTCTTACTTAACATCGTTGATGGTAAACCTATTGTATATAGAAAAGCGGTATCCGAAGTAATATACTGTAGTAAATATTAAATATAATTATAATATACAATGTGGAATAAAGATAATTATATTAAAACATCCGATATACGTGCAATGGATATAAGTTAGTTGACTGGTAAGCACAAGCGTCTTAAATGTGTGTTCTCATTATACGACAGAAGCCTTATTATTGCCGGCTTCTCATCTTAATCAAACTTCGAGGGAAGTGTGGTAATGCCTTTATTATCGTGTCGTTAAGAATGATTGCCTAGAATTAGCCAGGGGCGCATTAGAGTTCGATCATAAATATGTTCCATATTATATTATAATAATTAAGTAAATTACATAATTTCCCCTCTTTCTGTACTTTTAACAAAGTATTATAAGCAGATTTAGGTTTAAATATAAAACGTAATAATGTAAATTACAACGGGATTATTTGAAGTAAAAGAAATCACTGTAATTTTCATAAGATTAAATTATTTATTTGGTAAATAATGTCATATCACTAGTAGATTTACTGATTATAACGATCATTTTATATTCTATTTAACATTACATAAACATAGCTATTTCCTAAAGTCAAAAATTGTTTTGCATAAACGTTATTAATTGCCACGATAACAAACTTGCGATTTGTTTGAAATCACGGGTTTGAATGCAAAACAAACTCCATTCAAAACAAACCCCATCACGTTCAATTTGCGAAAACCAAAATAAGACTGGAATAGAGTACTAATAATGGGTTGTTAAATGTTGACATTAATGATGAAATTAATAACGAGGTAACAATTTTGTTTGTGATTCCTGATTATAATACTTGCTAATGAGAAGCACTAATGCAACAAAATTTCAGAATAAAATGACTAATAATATATATATATATAATAACAAATAAAAATCTAGTAAAGCATAAATTTACAACCAGATAATATTTTATTTATTAATTTTAAACTCCGTATGTAATAATTTTTACCGGCACAATGTTTTTATTAATCCATCATCTCTAGCCATCTGACCTCAATCAATGTATTTAATGTAATTCTATTGCGAAACTCCACTGAATAAATTACGTACTAAACTTAAAAATTGTTCCCCCGGGGTATAATAAATGTAAAAATTCGTCAATCTAAATTGCACTTCTGCGTTGAGCAGTTCTGTTCTGCACTAAATAATAAACATTTACTCTATTCTAAATTAACACCAGCGTTGGTTCGTGCAAAGAAAAGGGGAGCCGTCATAATCCTTAATATTCGCGGGCTCTCGATCATAACACAGACCGGGACCACAAAGGTGACGTAATAACGACCGCTAATCCCCCATTGTGGCGCCATCTCTTGACAGATTGCGACCGACTTCAATGGAGATTACGCGGCGTACCGCTAGGGGGCGCTTTGTTACCGCTTTTATTACGCGAAGGCCGTATTGTATGGCGGTATGCTGGGGATAATTTGTTTTTCGTCGGGTTCACAGTGGGTTTTGGAATTAGAATTGAGCTACAGACACTTCTGTGGTAACGTATTTCGGAATAAAAAATGCATCTTTTCATATAGAAAAACAGAATCAAATTTTCGAAAGCGTCATATCATGCGATAGTAACTATTATTTTTCTTTTAATGTAATGGTCTCTGAATTTAATATTTTTAAATATTAAGGAATTTAAATAATATTTTTATAGACGGGAGCGAGCTTTTTAACTTGATGGATGGTGATCGCCGTCACCTATAAATAGCCGCAACATTCGGGGAGTCGCAGTTCTCTTATAAAATAGGACTAGGCTCATTTTTTATAGTGATATATTATTATATAAAAGATCTTCTAAATTTGATGTGCGTATTACCATTCCATGCAATTCAAAATCCAGTACAGTTAAAGCACCGACTATCTCGAGGAACGATGACCTACGGTACGTATTACAAATTTCAGTGAAATATTTCAATTTGTTTAGACAGGTTCATCAACAAAAGAAAATTAACAAATAATTTGGTAAAGGAACAATTTTATACCGATTCAGATATCAATACGAAAATACGAAGTTTTCAAATCCGTTAAGATTAATTAGTAATAACACATGATATTATTGATATACAGTTGCAAAGACGTATCAAGATTTCGTTTTTATAGACTCACCATTATATTTTATACCAAATGCGCATTCTCAGCAGGAGTCTCGATGGTGACAGTTGTACAAACCCGCTTCGCTAGCCACCACCCTCCAAATCAACCTGCCGTCATTACAGCGTGCTGTGTTCTGGCGGTCATACATGTAAGAGCTACAGTATTCTAGGCGAGCACGCTTCGCTTTCTACGGTCACATTTTTACTCAATATCGTATGAAATTGTGGTCAACTGTTAGCCGATTGTTAATAAAAAACGTAAATGTGCGAGTTACATTCGTTTCTTCGATTCACATATCAATTATAACCCATGAGTGTTTTCATAGAAAACTTATTTGATACTCATAGGATTAAATGTTTAACCCGAAAATTATTTAGTTGTGTCTCCCGTCACTCCCGATGATGGATCGCGGCAATAATTGCGCCAAGCCCGCCGCACCCCCGTGTAATTTGTTGGAAAAAGGGGGTAGGGCGGTGGAGTGGAGGGAAGGGAGAGAGGGATTATTGATGGGTTCGCCAAATGACGGGTTACGCTTGCATTGTTTTTTTTTCTTTTTATTTGCTATCGTTTACAGCGTTATTGATTCGAATGTGTTACTATTGATTTAAGTGACGTACGGTTGATTTTGAAAGCTTCATTTAGTTTTTTTCTCTTCTTTTTATCACATAATCCAGCGCCTGTCGTCGATCTCACTTGATGCTAAGAAAAGATGTAGCACTCGTATGTGGCGGTAGGTCGCCCTGGTCTACATAAACCTTTCCACACTTTTCTTAAAGACCCCTATATTATAGAAACACTGATGCTGTGGCAGACTATTTTTGTTAGTTACAAATTAAATTTTTCACATTTATTTTAAATAGTGTTTGCTTCCGTGGCGCAGTGGTTTACCCGATTGCCTGGTAACGTGGAGGTCCCGGGTCCAATTCCTAGACCACAGGAGTAGTGGAGTCTGGATGGTGGTAGGGTTTTTCAAACCTCCCTGACTAGCTACCAATCTCAATGTAAATCTGCCGCCATAACAGCTCTGCTGTGTTTCAACAGTCATACATGTGACAGACAAAAGTAATCTGGGCGAACACGCTGCACCGTGTACGGTCTCATTGTCACTTAAGATCTGGTGAAATCGAGGTCACGTGTTGGCCCGTAGTAGATAAAAAAGTAGGTTTAGATCAGAGCGGTTAATAAAGTACTCATGTACATTACTATTATATTTACCGCAATAATAAAACTTGTGAGAAATGTTACTTTGAGATGGAAAATACGTATGAGGAAAAAATCATATCTTCAGTAAGAGATGTAAAAATTTAATCACTTATATTATTATATATATTCTTGTTCAAAAGTAAATGACATTTTTCATTCATTGGCTTATATTGTCAAAAGTTACTTGGCTGCAACGACACGCAGAGCTAGTTTATCTATTGACTGCCTAATACAATGGACTGAACGAACTTCGTCCTGGTCTAATATTCTTTCCCTTAAAAAACTGTCGAAATGCTGGCAATTATGTATCGATAGCAATATCCACACACACACTGAGCTACTTTAGTGGGGTTTAACGATTATTTTTACACTTCGACGGCTTAAAATTCCCCGCGTGCCAATCAAAACCACATTTCAACGCTAAAGTACGCTCTTGGGTATAAAATTCGTTTAATAAAACATAAACATAGCGTGTCATAATCGAAACTCCCGCTTTGTCACATTATTGCTCGTATATTCTCGTGATATATCCAATTTGGTCGCGTAAAATTAGCGCCCGGCTGTACAAAGCGTAAAAACGCGTATTCTTTATGATTTTTTTGACTCAGCCGTTGTTTGAAATTTCAATTTTTGTTATTCGCAATTGTAGACAGGTTTACATTCGCGCCGTATAGTTATTAAAACACAAAGTCGACACAGAAATACCAACTGCCTTTTATCAATTAACGATACGAATCTGAATTTATAAAATGCCGGCTTAAAATATTTATAATGTCAGTGAAATGTTTACTGATGCTTAATATTTTCGATTCAGTGGAGGCAACAATATGGACTATGTTGGGCGATGATCGCCGCTTAGAGGTAAAGAAAAACTGGGTGTACAGCGGTTTCAATTTTCTCCCAAAAGGTATAGTTAAAAAACTTAGCATGATAGAAACTAATAATCAATATATCATCATTAAGATTTAATTAAAAAGGAAAGTTTGTAAGTATCAATTCAAGCCGAATAGTAAATTTTACATCTTTCTTTACTTCTAATAAAAGAAAAATAACAGATTATCTATCACTTGTTTTGTTATTTTGTGTAGTAATTTCGCAGTTACTACCTATCCAAATAATGATATTCGGTAATTATAATAGTTATTATAGAAAAAATTAGGCACAATTTTTTTTTAACCAGTGTATTTATTTTTTTCTAAGCCGTCGATAGTGAAGCGTGTTCGCTTAGAATACATCTGGCTCTCATAAATATGAATGCGGGAACACAGCAGAGCCGTTACAGCGGCAGATAGACATTGAGAGTGCTAGCTAGGTAGGGGAGTTTGAAAAACCCTATCACCATCCAGACTCCACTGCTCCTGTGGCCCAGGAATCGAACGCGTTACCTCCGCCTTATAAGCCAAGCTGGTAAACAACTGCAGCACGGAAGCATTCATAAACATAATGTTACGATATATAACGAACCATGAATTCAATCATTGTTCGAAAACGATACCTACAACTTTAACACCTATCTACTGAACAGGCAAACTAATATGACATCAATTTTTATTTTAATGCTGGCTATGGACAAACTCTTAATATTTATTCCACACCCAAAGTATTCTATTCTCGTGAACGCTTATACAAAAAGCAATTGTAATAAATCCGGTTATTAGATACAAGCATTTAAAGTAAATTATCACATGGAATGGGATGATAATATAAACATTGTGAATGAAGATAAACGGGGCACGTCTGGTATGATGGGCCACAAGTTTGCTCGTGAAATATATAAAACATTATGTTATTAATATTTTAAATGCAACTATTATCGCATTCGTTAAGGACCAGTCTCTCTTTACCGACCTACTAAATGGTTTTTTTTTTAATAAAAAAGTATTTTGTTCTTTTCATAAAATGAAAAAATATATATGTTTTATTATTACAAGTAACGTTTGTGGTAACTCTATTAAAATTTTAACACTTGAACTAAATATTATTTTATCATTCGTCAACTTTTATGAAGTGACAATCGAGAAGCGTGCTCACCCACGATATTCTAACTCTCACAAGTATGGCCACGCTGTTTTGTATGCAAGCTGACATCGATAGCTAGCTAGGCGGGTTGAACAACACCTAACACCAACCAACATTTATGTGGTCAATATTATCACGGGAAAGAGAAGTTTTGGCGAGCATGTACTTCCGCCTTGACATAATGTAAAAAGTCAAGTGTCAAATTAAACCAAATAATATGATTATGCATATACATAAACACTAATCGGTTTAAATTAATTCATGATATCTGGAACATTTCACCCATAGTATTCTGATTCTGCGATAGGTAGCTTAACAGCACCCGTACTATGGGTTATTGAAGACCAATATACACAGATATATATATATTAATAATACTTAAATATATAATAACCACTAGACACAAAACAAACACAAATTTCCATAACATAAATATTTGTCCTCAGCGGGAAACGAACCCGCAACACCTGGTGTAACAGGCGGGATTACTATCATTACACCAACGATTTTAATAAAATTTTTGTAATTTTAAATGTCACAATTGTTTCTCGTACGATATTACCCTTAATACAAGATCCGAGTGTCACATTATAGAAGAATTATGTCGTAGAAGTCGCAACACAAAAAAAAATACACACAAACAGGAGCATTTGTCTGACGTCAACAATGCCCCCGAATATATTACGCGGAGTCGCATATTAATTGCTTGTAGCGGACGATTAATTACGTGTTTATCGAATTCTACTGCAGTTTATATCACGTGACGTCAAAACATATTTCTATTTCGATTTTCACAAAAGTACGGTAACTTAGTGTAACATCACACCAATAATCTGGCATACAATTAATATGGACTTACAGACACCGTATCCTATTGTATTTAACACCAGATTCACGGAAATTTATCGTTGTTTTCTTTTCGAATCCGTAGAAATCTGTTCCATTTTTGTATTCTTATATTTTCGATTATCCAAAAAAAAAAAGTGTAAAGCAATGCTGATGGCAAAAAAAAATCGAACTTATTTAAAATAAAGAACTTCTAATAGAAAGTTGTGACTTAAAAATTACGAGCTCCGTATATCAAGGGTTAAAAAATATACATCGCTTTGCAAGTTTGAATAAGGAATTGCAATACTTTTTTTATTGGCAAATGACAGAAAATACGTATAAAGTGCCAAAATTAATCATGCTTCGTATTTTCCATATTTAATAGTAACACTATGAACTATACAACACATTAGTATTTCTATCCACCTCCTCCTCCTAATGTCTTATTTCGTTTACAGTTCTGTAAAATATATTTCTGCAGTTTCTCTCATATATTTAAGCTGTAAAATATATTTATTGCGGTTAGATTATAAAAACCTTATTAATCTAAAAAAAATTATTTATGAATACTGAATTGTCTAGTAACAATAATTTTTTAATTTTACTCTTTCTCATTATATTGAAAACAACTAACAGTGTCGTAAATCATGTAAAATTAACGTACGCATTTAAATGAATCAGCTTAAGAAACTCGTATTACATTTTTCAGTCGTAGAGGCAAATCCTTGTTGGTCTTAGATAGGTGTATACATGACGTTACGTTTTATAGTCTTACCCCTCTTTATTGTAAAATATCTGGATTTATCGCTTGATAAGTAAACACCTATTAATTATCATATTTTTTCTATTGCTACTACAGAACTGTATTACAGATCTTGAAAACAAAAGCGAAAGCGTAAGGTTTAAAGCGTAGGTTTAAAAACAAAATTCAAATAAAAAAATAATTTTTGTTTTACATCCAATGCGTGTAACGGCAAACGTTGAATTAATTATTTTTACTCGCCCAATGCTTTCGCCAGTGACATTCAGAAATAAACAAGCGAAGGCACGTATCGCCCTGTCATAGTGCTCCCGTGCTGACACTCGCCTTGATATTATAATCCCCTAGATTAACATACCTACCAAAACCATCCGACGTACGCAACAAAGAAAAATAAGAAAAAAAAAACAACGTAAAAGAAATGTAAGTTCCCTCTCGAAATAACAGTTCGATATTTTACAGTCCTGTCTTCGTACGTGTTATGATTATACGCCTCAAAGTACCGAAAATACAATTAGTCACCAATATGATCGCGCTTTAAAAGAATCCATCCGATTCTGCCGGAGCGCGTTCACTAACAAAAGCAGTAAATAAAGAAGTTAAACGTCGCTATATATCACGGGGAACAGCCAAATTATGATAATGTGATACGATCGTACATCACGTGAATGAAACAGTTCATCTCTAAACAAATGAAGAAAAATAAACATTTTTTTTTAAATTTCGAACGCAGTCTCAAAGCACAATGAATGAATGGAAATAAATGGCTCGAAATAAACTAAACGGGTAATTTGTCAATCATCGATGTTTGACTTTTCATAGACTATAGGAATGTAATCTATAATTTTCTCCGCTAAGTTTCTTTACGATCATCGCCTGTCAACACTTCAAGCCTATTGTCGTCATGACAACAAACGAAAGATGTAATAAATGTCAAACCGCGCCATTCAAAATTTAATTTAAAGCAAATAGATTTAGAGTTTGTTTCGTAGATAATTGAGGCAAACTGAGTTTTTCTCGTTCGGAGAATGGTTTTTAAAAATAAAAGAGAGATGATTTCAGTGAGGATTGAATTGTATTCTACGTTAGGAACAATGGCGCTGATATTTCTGGTGTGAAGTCCAGGAATGACAGGTGCTGATTTGTTACTGACGGGTGGAATACCAGCGTACGTTGGAAAGTCAAAACAAACATATAAAATGAAAAGAAATGTGCTTTGTTATCAGAGAAAGCAGCAAATTTACTTGCAAATGTACTTACGTCTAATATTTTCACAATAACCATGTGTTATACAGCACAATTTTGTTTTTCTATATCATGTTTTAAAAACAACACACACAAATTTATTTATTACGTGTAATAGAAGAGAATAAATATTTGCCACTCAGAAATAATTTTTAATTAAATAATTAAAAAAAACTTTCATTCATATTTTCATTTGTCAGTCAGTATCAAGAATAGACAAAAATAACATGCTCTATATAATGATGTAGATCCGATAGATGATGATATAATGCATGCTTCACCATTTGCAACCTTGTAGTCACTTGATATCATGTGAAATTGAGACGAGGAGTTAGTCCATTGCCAAAAAAATAACTATAAATACTAGCTTCTTTTTAATTAGACTAAGTTTCGTGAACCCTCAGCCCTAAAAAACGGTAAAAGCTAAAAAAAAAATTATTGCACCGAATATCTTCGATGAATAGAAATAATAAAACCGAACTGTTTATAGGGTGAAAATTATAATAACATAATTATGCCCGCAAATAATATAATAATAATGCATACATAGACAAATCAATCAACATATATAAACTATTAATCGTCATATACCATTGTAGTTAGAGAAACGTTTAACAAAAATACCGTTTGATATATAACCATTTAAAAAACCGTATGAAAATTATAAACATTTCATTCTGATAATATACTGCAAATAAACTAGTTGTTCGAGATTAATGTATTAATGTATAGACTGAGGAGTGTTTTACACAAAGCGATTTTTATACTACGGAACATCAAATCGGGCGGTTAAATATAAAGTGTACAAAATATAACTGCGACGTAAACAATAAAGAAAATTAATGTGCTTGCCTAGAGCCGTCCACATTCCACTTTTAAGATGGTAACATTACGCTATCGTTTATAATCGTTAAAATGCCGCCGTAATAAAAATATCCAGTTATTGTTTAAATAAACAATGGACGATGGACGATAAAACGCTAAAGAATAGGCCACAAAATGACATTGTGCCTGACGTGTGAAAATGTAGATTAAACAACGTACAGACTTCAGTTTAGGTAGAAATATTGTAATGCAAATAATTCTATAAATAAATGCAGATAGAAAAAGCATTTTCTAAGTAGAACTTTTAATTTTGGAATTTTTTTATCGCTCACCATCTCCAATCCTTGATGGTTTCTTGTTTCAATGAGTAAATTATATGGTCCAAAATAATCCTTTAATCTCTCTGATGCGTAAAACCTTTAGCTATATTCGCTTAATAGTAATGTGTACCATAATTATTAAAGCTTTATGCGGACATTGAAATAAAAAATTATTAAAATTACTACTAACACTTTTTAGCATAGTTATATACTTAATATAGGTATTTATAAGAAAAAAAATTAAAAATATCTCAAATACATCTCCTTCGATCATTTCAAATTATGCAAATGTAGCGACCGACCGCCGAAAAAAAAACCACAGAGTAAATATAGCGCAGAGGTGACGATACGAAAAAATCTAACGTGCATATACATACTCTTTGGAGAACCGAGAGCGGCGGTCTTGCGACGGAAATAGCCGCACGAAAATATTGAAGAGCGTTGAAAAATAGATGTCAAACATAAATGAGAATAATAAGATGCGACGACAAACAGACGATATCTGGGTTATGCCACTTGCGTATATTATAGTTTATATTAGTTACTGGAAAATACGGTTACACTTTTTGCTTTCTTATTGAACGCCATCTGAGTACAAACCGCTTTAGCAGTGATATACAATTTATAGCTAGTATTCTACTTTGAAATCTTAAGAGAAACTTAACTCTACGAGAACAGATTATCACTGTAAGTGAATTTCTTCCGGTTAACCTTTAACGTCGGAGGTGTGATCATTTTTTTATTTTTAACTCGATAAAGCTTTGTTTTAAATAATAAAATGATATACATTTATAGAGATATCATCCTATTCATAATGTTATTATATTCATCATGAAAAATTATATTATTATATTAGTACGTAGTCCTAACAATAAACCACTTCCTAAACGCATGGTTGTGCGTGAGCCGTTAGGAGTATATATTATTAGTAAACCTAACACATAAACATACAGTATACCAGCAAGGGTATGCGGTAAATTATTCTTAAAAAAAAGATAGAATAATTTTTCGTCTTTTTGACGACTATTACAGGTCAGTTTTAAGCAGCATCGCATTAGTTTATTTATTTGATATTACTGTACCAACTAAATTAATTGCAAAAAGAGTTGACGTGAAGGTATCTTGCCACCTGCCTTTTGGTTTTCTCGAATCTACCACATAATAGTTCACATAATTGTAGATAAAACCAGTGGTGGCACATATGCAAAGCCGAAAAGCCCGGCTTACTACACTAAAGCAGTGATGTAAACTAATATTAATAAATTATATTTGGATTTATGCCTGAAATCAAAAATGAAGGTAACGAAAAGTAATATAAATCACAAAATTTTATTACCTTTTACAATGTTGATAGGTATTTAAGTCTATAGGCTTGCTGTAAAGCCATTTTACTGAGTAGAACTTGATACTTAACAATATTCCTATCAAATTGCACGGTAAAATATAATCCAAGGGAATTCTTAAAACAGTTTTTCACACTCAATAATCTCCAGGAAGGAACGTTTTTATGTCGGGTTCTGCGCTCGCCGCTAATAGTTTCGTATGTGACACGTGTTTTATTTCTATAGCATATATATTATATTTTTGTGTAATAGTATTTTTTACCTCATAAAGCGTCACTAATAGCGGCGGCGGTGTACGAGCATCACCATCAATCAGCCGCCTCGGGCCGCAACAATCTTGTTTATACGAATGTTAACCGTGTTTATTTCTATAGCTGCCGCATCTGTTACAGGGTGAATGGAGTTGAGCACTGGATTTTTTACTTGTTTTTTATCGATTATAGGCTAACACTTGACCCCGATTTCACCTGATGTTAAATCACAATGACGTAGTAGATGGTACCTTAGCCCAGTATACTTCTGGCTATCTCAATTTTTTTAATCGTATCACCCAGATATTATGCATATGTTCTTATTCTTTCTTTTCGGCGATAGGTAATATTGTAGATTTTAAACCGTGCTCGCTCAGGATACTCTAGGTGGTAGCTAGTCCGGCGGATTCGAAAAACTTTACCACCATACAGACGCCACTATTCAAGCCAAAGGACAACGATCTATAAAATTACTACTTTACAAACAAGTTGTTAACATAATGCATATTTTTGAATATATGAGCTTCACATTTTTATTAATTCTGTTAAAACTTTTGAGGCACTGTAATATTATTGATACCCAGACATGTGCTGTCTGTTGCTTATAAATGCATTTGAACAGAAAATTCTTTGGTTTCTACATTACTGTGTGAGCACGCCTCACCATGTACAGCTTCAATGCCACTTAACACCAGGTGATATGATGTCAAGTGTTAGTCCGTAAACGGTAAGAAAAAGGAGAGATATAAAAATATACAGACTAACAGATTCTCTTGTTCTTTAATAAATTGTGCCTACATGATCACATCTTCATATTAATACATCGTCATTAAATTTTATTAAAAGTCTAATTATGATAATTTGGATGACGACAGAGAGTTTTAATTGTGCATAATTGTTTTCTACAGCGCTTTCCTTCCTCTCCCCCTCATTCTGCACCAGTGCATGCGGAACGGTATCTTGATAAATACAGGGTGTGCCGTGACAAATGGTAACAGAGTGTTTTTAAGTATTTTTAGATATAGCGCGGCGCTGCGGCCCGCTTCGTTACTAATTGGACACACAATACGTCTTCAGGCGGGCAGCGGCTATGAGCGGCATCTAATGTTATTTCTGATACCCTGTACACACGTTTAACAATTACTGCCATCTGTCAAATTCGCGAGTGAGAGACAAAAGCTCTTAATGAGACGTTTTCGGGGCGACGCGTATTTAGAAGCGAGTGTGGCGGCCGTTTAAATGCTGCATAATATTTGAACAATTGCAGCGTTACGTAATATTTAGCTAAAATGTCAACGAAATTATTTAAATATTTGCATGAATCAATGTCGACTTTATTTCATATACTATACGTTTGGTGGTTAAATCATATGTTACGGGTTGCATAGAGCGAACATCCAACGGCCGATGGGACAGAAATATACCAGTGTGGAGTTCACGTATTGACACTCTCAGCGTGGATGAAGGTCGAAGGAAAGCGACAGGGGTTGATGTATGGTCAGGGGAAGACATGATTAAATAAACCAATGTCTTAAATAAAGATAATAGGTTAGTAGATATAGCTAGGTTCTGGCCGCCAATCCACCAATTTAGATTTAAAAGCATTTTGGAGTAAGAGGAATTTATCACTAATTCGATATGCCACAGATATTGAATTAGTATATTCACTATCCTCTAGCTTAGTACATCAGCAGCCTGAATAATTGCCAGCAATCAGATGCAAGAGATTTTAAATTCTAAAAATTCAAGCACAATGTTATACACGATGAGTATCTTTTACAATCAGATCCCCGCATAATCATTTGTACCGCGAGAAAATTTATTATATCGCCTAATATTATTTAGTGAATATAACAACGATAACAGATGTAATGAATAGACTTCATTTTAACATCCTCATTTTTTGGATATCGACTCATTAATTTCGAACTTGTTAAAAGTTAACTATGAAATATAAACGTATACATTTTCCTTTTAATTTTGTGTATAATTAATGTATATTTGAAAACTGTGTAGTGATGATATTGATAGATAATTTTTTCGTTTTGGTCATTCAGTAATGATTTATGTTTACATAATATATTTTCGTCTTTAGTATTTATTCATGTAAAGAGATACATTTTTATATTTTTAATGCATTTTAAACCACTCGCCGACTTAAAAGAAGCTTATGATTGATTGCCAATATTTTTAATTCTTATTTAATACATAAAAATCTGTTATTTTGTATTGTTTTTACCGTTTCATTGAACAAGCCTGACAGATACGTATACATTTGTAATTCTTTTAAGATACCGCCATCGAAACAACTTTCCGCCGATCTTATCTTTTAATTTAAATATCTGTTTCAAAAAATAAACGAGCAATACGTGTGTTGCAGTGAAAGTTTAGACATCAAGAAATCCCGTTCTTGTAAAAAATTATAGAAAAATTTTTCGAGTTTAGTCTTATGTTTGATTTAAATTATAAATATTATTATATGAGAGAGTGTAATTATTATGTAAATACCTAACTATCAAATAAATTACTTCTAATGTGGCCTCTCATTGAATCAAGAATATCCGTATTAACGTGTTATCCGTGTAAACCAAGGAAAATAGCCGTTTCGTTGTGGAGAGAGTTAAAACTACAACAAGGATTTTGTATTATATCTTTATAATCATTTTCTTTTATACCCTCCCATTCCAACTTATTTTAGCGTGTTTTGATAATGGTGTATTAAAAATAATATACCTATAACATTTAGTACCTTAATTTTGTGGACACGCTTGCCACTATTGTTGTGTTCTACTCTCTTTCTCTTTTTCTCCCTCACTCTCTATTTCCGCTGTGTTAAAAAATGTTACAATCCCAAAGTCGATTTCTGTTACAAAGTAGTAATGAATAATAATTTACTTTTTAATATTTTCAGCTGGCAATAGAAACCGTCTGTTTCTAACGGACGACTAATATTCAGTTCTGTCTTACCAGCATCAGCATCCAGTCCCGCATACTATTAGGTTAACGTGATACTCATCTTTTTACTTAATATAACACAAAAAAAACACCCTGTATGAAACTGCAAAAATTTTGTACGTACCCAATCCTCCAAATAAACTTCCGCGCATTCCCAGTGCGAGAGATAAGTGAAAAATTTAAAAGATGAAATGTTGACACATGAAGCTGAAATAATATTCCGACAGCGAATGTGTCAGAGACCATTTTTCATCTTCATGCAACGCTCATAGGTTATTTCCTGAATAGAAAATCACATAACTAACAAGCGGCTTGTTAACGGAAACTTATTAGCATTCTTATTTCACTAAATTAATAATAACAGATGCTTTACAAATATAATACATTATATTCGGGACATAATGTATTCCATCCGGAAAATCGCGGTATCAAAACTATTTTATTGATAAACTAGAACAAGAATTTTGTTCGAGAATTCGGGTCGTATTTGTAATTAATTATGTCATATATGTACATAAATAAAAAGCATATAGCACCCTATATAATAAAATCTTGATAATTTTGGGAGGGAGGTTTTTTTACCGTTTACAAGCAATTAAAAGCATAAAATTACAAACAAATGTGTTTTTATAAATAGGCGGCATTGTTAATCTGTATGGGTGGGCCACCGATCTATTTCAGTGCAGTAGACAAAAGCGGCCTCTTACCATAAATAACTGGTTTTCGGACAATTAATATTAGTCGATTTACAGTGTCCATCATTAGGACTAAAAATATATTTAAAGTTTTTTTGTTTTCTTTCCCAGTTCCCGAATGTATCTTTAAATGTCGTCTATATATATGAATAATAAAAATCTCGGTTTAGAAGAATTTGTTTAAATCTTAATTCATTAGTCACTTGTTATTTATCACGAAAATGTTACAAAAAGTATTAAGGGCGTGAACAAAATGATATTACTTACATGTAAAATCATTGACAATTCTCTTTCTTGAATTGTTTTAAATTAATTTCATAAACAATTTTCTTCATTAACATCATTGTAATGTTTTCTGGAATCTCAAAGAGTTACGGGGTGCACTACAAATAGAATGCGTTGTCTGATAGCTTTTCTTAATAACTAATTGTAGGAGCAACAAGAGCATCTTTTAATTTGTAACAATGACTTGCAAAACAAGTGACGGAAACAAATAAAAACAATGTTAATGGGTTAAGTTTGAAAGTTTGCACAATATATTTTCATTTGCCTCGTAACAAATTGATATTTTGGCATTGTTGTTAATGTGAAAAACATTAATTACATCAATTGCTAAAATATTGTAATTAAATATAATGCAATAATTGAATTTTCTATATTCTTCTACGTTTTTTAGGTAAGTAGAAGTTCTATAAGATAATATTTTTATATTAAACTACTTTTATATTACCATTCGATCTACTGAAATTTATTTGTATATTTTAACCGAGAATACCTATGCATATTTTATTGTCAACTCACAGTTTGAACATTCTTCTTTTAAAACCGAATCGAAGCAAAGAAAAACAATTAAAAATTCAAAACATAAAATTATTTTTAACCTCCATAAATTATTCTATAAAAACATAAATGACAGCTAATGACACCATAAAAATATTTTGTAGGTACTATAAAATATAACTAAATTGGAAGTGTAAGCAGAAAAAGTTATGTAAATCCTAACTGTAATTTTTTATCGGTTATGGGTCAACACTTGATCTCGAATTCACCTTATAATTAGTGACAATGACAAGTTAAACGACGAAGCATTTTCGCCCGGAATACTTCTAGCTTCACAAAACATAGCACACTGTTATAATGGCAAATTGTTATTGATAATGGAACTTTTCCTGGTCAATTCGACGCCTTACCACCTTTAAGACATTACACCATTACTCTTGTGGCCTTGAGGTGAATAATGCGTTACAGATGTAATTAAGAAACCACAACGACTTAATTAATCATTACATTCACGCGTATCACATACAGGCAGCCGTCATTCACGCTCGCAAGTACCTTAATTGTGTTTTAAAAAGAAAAAGGTAATTTGAACAAAAACGCAGCATTTTACCCTATAACGCAACGCACTCGACGAGGCGCCACGCCGAGCGTACGCGTCGAATAAATCAAGCCGGGAACCGAAGCTGAACGTTTTCGCCGCCAGAATGCATTTTAATACAACGATAAAGAAACCGCGATTTTTCTCTTCACCCACACAAATTTGCGCGATCAAAACAACGCATACGTTTTACATTCATTCGGTTGCACTTGTGCAGATATATGACGGAATAATTGACTGGCGCTCGATATTTTTTATAACTCGACAAAATGTTACAAAACCCTATCTCCTTGCTCTTCGTATATAGATTGAGAAATAACGCGGAAGATACGTATTGCAATTTTTTTTTCTTTTATTTATTAGGAACTTGAATTTCATTACTGGCTATATCAGCCCGTCATATCATAAAATTTTAATTAAATAATACTTTTTTACGTTATTTTTTTAACAGTGATGAAACACCGTAATATATTATTACCTAAGTACATTAAAATGGAATATATAAATTGTTTGAAAACGTTAATCTGAAGAAAAATTACTGTATAATACTTTGTTATAACTGGCTAGCAGATCGCGTTGTATCAATACAAAATATACTGGCCAATTAATTATCATAGCAATAATTGGCATGTTATATTTTATTGAATACAGATCGAAATCAAACAATCATATATTGACACGATAGCTGCAGGGTTTGTCTATTATATTACAAATGAAAACGTAATATGATCAATAACTAATAAAATCTTTTCTTCATACCGATTGAGAAAAATGTATTTCATCCCGATGATTCACAAAGTGATCCTTTATTCGTGCTTATTAAGACGTGAAAATAAATTCCTCGCCCTCTCGGCCGCAGGAAAAAACAATAACAATTAAAGTTTTTGTCCTCTCAGCCTTATTTACGGTTCCAGTCTCAATTAAAGACACCGAGACATCCGCGCCGCGTTCCCGGCTGATTTACGCGCCGGCCCACACGGCCCGCGGCGTCAGTTAAGGGTTAATTAGGGATGCGCTTAGTACTTTCAAAATTTATGCGGCCCTCTTCGCGGACACAATTGATTGCAAAGCCGCCGCCCGTGACGCACTGGATAAACATTCGACAAACGTTCGATCAAATATACCAATTTAATTTAATTTTTATTAATTCTGTTAGATGTGTTTTCAAAAAGTAAACGTACTTTAATATATTCTATTTTTACAATTGTTTTTATTTTCTTATGAAATGTTTTATGTTTTCTGCATCAATTCATTTACAAATATATATTTTTTTGTTTCAGGTAATGTCAAAAATATATGAAGAAGTAATTATTGCCCTAGTGTTTTGGGTAAGTACACATCACACAGTTTACGTTAAGGAAATTTGAGGTGAAGTGTAGATAAAACTCAATGTAGTAGAAAAATATATTTAATGTTCTCATCTACTGCACCGAATCCCAATTTCGAACGTAGTTATTTTTACACAGATGTGACAGAAATATCCAAATTAGCCAAGAGCTATAGAGACCCAAAGTCGTTAATTAATAATCAGTAACTAAACTCATGCCTGTAACTGGCCCCCACAACGAACACACGAACCTCAACAACAAGCATGAGTTCGTCGAACCCGTAACTGTCATAAAATGCAACAGGATCTGTAAATCAATAGAAACACAACCATAAAGGAATAAGTCAATGGGCTGCTAAAGCTGGTCCCTGTATAATAATTAATCTGAAATTTTCAATAAACATATTTTAGGGAAATTGGTAGGTCGATCGTTATTTATTTATCATTTATTGTCACTTACTTCTAAGTATTTCCTATCGATTGCCTCCATGGCGCAGTGGTTTACTGCTTGCCATGTAACACATATGATCCAGATTCGATACTCAATGTCAATTAATATCAAGTATCAATTGAGGTCAAATCGTCATTAAAAGGACATTAAAAAGCCCATCGTCAATAAAAAAGTGTATGTTTATATACAGCATAAATAAGAATTCCTTTAAAATTTTTATAATCTGACTCTAATACCGTCCTCACTGGAAACAATCCGAGACAGGTTAAAGACCATAATACCTTTGTAAAAAAAATACACGAGTCTTATGCAGACCTAAAAATATAATAATATGCGGGGTTTGTGGGAAATATGATTTAAGAAACTCCCGACGAAAGTCACGAAGAGAACGTATATTTCATCCAAAGAGATTATTGCTAAGGCCCATTATGACATTTTATACGACACGGTAAGCGTTTGAGTGGGGCTATTTTAATTTTAGAGTTTTTAATAGTTTTAATGTTTTATTAAAAAAAGAGAATATATTTCGGCCTCATTTTGATGCCAATAAATATCATATAAATGAAAATTATATCGAAAACACAATTAGGATTGAGTGGGCATTTCTAAAATGTTTACAAATCTAGAAAGTGTTAATAAATCAGTAATAATACACATTATAATAGTCTTCAATGTTAATGACTATAAGATCTAAAATATCATGATTACTCTTATACCATTTAAAAATTATCATGCTATGGAACATAGCAGGTTTTTATTGACTTTCATCATGCATGTAATGTTTAAATGTTGAAAGTTATGGAATGTGCGTAATGCTCAAATGCCATGTAATTACTAGTAATTGTGATTGTAGACTACAAATCATTTGCAATTGTTTTAATATATGAAAATAAATTGATTAACTAATAATCTTTCAGCTTTACACTTCGTATATGTAATAGTTGATAATTAAAAACATTTTAAACCTGCAATCTACCTGATTTTAATAAAAATTATAATTAGTCTTTTTCTTCTTACATGTTTTCATTTTCGTGGTTATCTGTTATTCATATTCAGTCACATTATCTAAAGGTTCGATTAAGTTTTTGTTTAAGTCATAATTACGTTCACTGGACAACATTTTTAATATCATTATTATCTAAACAGAAGAGAAACTCCTCGCTTTTGGGATAAAGTTTAGTTTCACTTAAATATCTGCAATCCATATGAATCCAGTAGCGCATTTATTCATTATGCTTTAATACTTGATTAACCGATACATTTTTATCGATTTCTCTTCGAGTCTCGTCAGGTAATGTTGCCAGAGGCGGTACAAAAAGATTAAAAAGTCAAACGCATATAAGTATACGGAACTTTTTATCTAGTGTTTGTCCGTCAAAATTACGGGTCCGGTAAATCTAGTGTTAACTTTGAGAATTTGACTTAAGTGAATTATTAAAAAAAAAGGTATGAATATATTTATTTAAAAGCCATCACTGTTGAAATTAATCGGGTAGATTTCATCCGCGTTCATGATATTACATTTTGTCGAGAATCTATCCAAGAAAATACGTAATAAGTTTCATATTAGCAACGCGCAACGCACTAAGCAATAACCTACAAGTTGAAAGCTGGCCGTATCGACGATAATAACTCTCCGTTGTACAATACGCGACCCCAGACACCTGAGCGCGACCCCCATTATCTGCCGCTGTAATTAGTGTACGGAGGCTTTCTCCGGTAATAATTAGATAGGTTGCAACCGATGTGATATATGCGCCGATAACCCTCTCGCAGGCAGAGCAGGAAGCAGTCAACAATATCCAAGCGTGATAATATACGCGCAAACATTAACCATTTGCGGTCGGGGACTTTTGTTAATTTTACCTTAACTTCGTTAGAAGATCGCATTTACAACTTCATCAAGAAAAAAAACATCAACAGCCAATCAAAACCAACACTGCTTTCGTATCACATGGTAGTAACGAAATGTAACAAAGACTCCGCGGCATGATCGCATTGGCGCCACAGAGTCACCTTCCGACCGCAAAGAGTTAAAAATAAATATCTATATAAATAAATACCAGAGAATTTTTTCACACATAGTAGTACTCCGATTTCAAGATAGATATTTAAGCAGCACCTGTAATGTGAGTTATCAGAGTCCGATATACATACAAAGATATTTTATAAATAAATACACTAACAGTTAAGTCAGTTTATATTAAATGGATTTATTTTCATGGTTTCCTTTTTGGGGCCTTGGTAATTTGACAACAAAGCAACATTCAGCTTAATAATGAACATCTATACCATACCTAACAACTAAATAAAAAAAGAAAAAAAAATTTTTCGTTTTAATTGACACAACTCTCTTGGTCATCAAATTTAAAAAATTATATTGAATAATTCTTTTGTTAAACAACAAATAGCTTCAAAAGAGTGTAAACAATAATATGTAAAGTGAGTGTAACAATATGAAAGTGAAATTATAGTTTTATAATTTTCTTTTAACGTTTAAAAGAAGTCTATGTTTAAAAGAGGCATATGTTCTTTAACTTGGGCCTTGTTGTTAATGAATACGAACATAATTGCTATGTTAATGAAGACAACGTATTCAGGAGCGCTTGTTAATAACAGCATTCGATTTAAAATATACAGAAAAATTTAAATTACATGTCCATAAGAAAACACTCATTAATATATCCTTTATTTCAAGACGCATTGTCAACAGTATCTCCTACAAAAGAACATAGTGATGGAAAGCATCGGACATAAATTAACTTATGCGATATAACTTAAATCGATTATAATTCGAGTACCTTTGCCATTTATGAAAACCTACAATGCTCTCATAATTTTTTTACGTTATTATTAAAATTAATTGTAAGCATGATAATTTTGGACATCGATACAAAAAGTTAAAAACATGTAGTTGTTTTATTACGAAACTTTTCAACTGTCTCCTTTGCAAGGGTTTATCGCTCGTCTTGTACCGTAGAGGTCCCGAGATAGATTCAGAGATCACTAGAGTGGTGGAGTTTGTATTACAGTACAATTTTATCACATCTGCTTTTTAGCAATCACTTCTAACGTCAAACTGCCGTCATAATAGCGTTTCGGTATACCAGCACCCATACATGAAATACAGACTATTCTCGGTGAGCACGTTTCTCCATTATTGTTAGTTAATATCACGTGAAATGAAGTCAAGTGAAACATTTGTGTTTCTGTAACGTTGAAAATATGGTTATTTAAAACAGAGCATGCTATTTTTTAATCGTAATTAGAATACAGGTCACGTTTTTTTTTAATCGAGTTTCTTCATTCAATGCACATCACTACTACGATCGTGTAATTATGAAACGACAAAGTGTGGTTGACATCAACTCAAATGTTTAAGAGAGTGTATATTCTATACAACGCCTACAATGCCTTTGAAGCGACTTTGTCTCACTCCGCAATTATGACACCCCTTATATATCTCAGCATAGTATCCTTTGCAGTCTGTAATTAAGACGTGCACTTTATAGCTGAAGCATAAGGTCGAAAATTTAAATTAAATTTTACATAAATTATCAACGCAGATGCGATGTAAGCCGTACATAGGTAGGTGGTAACAAAAACACGTCAGGTTTTGGATTGTTCAAGACTATTTCAATGGTTGTTATTCCTAAAGGTAGGTGATATTTTTTTTTGATGAATTTATTAACAGCCCAAGGGGAATAGTTCCTTTAATTACTTTTTTAAAGACTGCTTTTCGCTTGACGGTTCATTCACACTAATTTGTAAAGCAAAAGGTGTATTTCATTTCACATTTAATTCAGTGCGAGTGGATACAAATTTAAATGAAATTTTTACATTTCTCTGTGTTCATGATGTAAATTATTATCATTTTGGACACCTTAAATGCAAGATCATTAAAATAAGCAGAATAATAATGAAACATTCAAGCTCTTGTTACATAACGACTAAAGTTCCAACTTAAATTACAATGTCTGTGGTATTGAAAATGAGACTGTTGACATCAGTTTCACGTGATGTGAAGTGGCAATGACGGCATAAATAGTGTAGCATTGCACATTTGTTTATTACCTCGGCTCTTATAGTATAACTTCCAGAACATAGTAAGCTGTTATGAACAGTAGAATAACAATATATGGGGATATAGCAATACAGGCAGGTTCAAAACAGCCCTCCCAACTCTTCAAAATTAAGGGAATACTTTGAGCGTTACCCAAACATGCTTCGATATCATTTATCGTCATCAAACGTTACACTGCGGAACTTCACGACTAAAATAAATTTCAAGCGGTATTTTCAGTTCAATCGAAATTACTACGACTGATATACAATTACGAAAAAAAAATTAATTATGCTTTGCCAATCTTGATAAACATGTAAATAACAATATATTAAAAGATACAGGAATATTGGTTATATATTTTCCAGTTGTAACATATACAATATTTTGAACTAAAATGTCGAAGAGCAATACAGTTTCATAAACTATATCATCCGTTCATACTACCGTAAAAAAGTTGCCTCACGTATAAGATTATAGAGTCGGAATCAACTTCGAATACATTATGAATAATAAATGAAACTGACCTACGCTAATACCACAAAGGCGCTATAAACATAAACAAAAAAATAAATAACGGAGGGTTCAGCGAACTAAAAATTTCACGTAGTAATGAGAGTGGGCCAGTACATTCATATTTAATTGGCGCGGACGCAGTCGGGCTAGTTTACGAGTCTCTATGGGGCTCGGGGGTGATTTTAACTTTTTTTTTACAAATGCCCGATAGGTTGAAGAGGTATTGTGGAGAGGACAGTGTGAGGGTAAGACAGAAAAGTGTAGACATGCCTGTATGAAGGTAAATAACTTTGCAAAACAAATTTATCTATCGTTAATATTACTTTATTAATCTTTATTATTTTATCATTGTCTTCATCTTAGAGATATGTCGATTCCACTGTAAGTTATTTATTCATCTAAAACAAAATAATAATATTATACAAATAAAATAAAATTATACAATTCAGCTTTATTTATTGACAGTGATCAAAGGACACTGTCTTTTAGTCATATGTTTTTTTTATATAAAAATTGAACAGTAGTCTCTTATACAGCAGGCTAGTGCTACAGACATTAAGCAGAATCACTACCAGCTTTGCTTTTATTTATGAAAATCATCTATTACCCAAAAAGAAATAATTATCATAGAGTCAAATTTTAAAATTAGTGATATGACAATATAGGGTAAAAGTTATATTTTATTTATATAAGATGATTAAATTATAATGAGGATGAAACGTTAGCGCTATAATATTTAATAACGATTCTTTTAAGTCTTCAATTCAATGTATTTAATTTCAATAAACATAACTTTAATTTTATTTAAATTGATATTACATTATCAAGTCTAAATTCAATGATCGATATTATTTTAACATAGATAAAATTTGTATAATCAGTTATCACAAAAAAATGCGTAAAAGTATGACAAAATAACATCCATTATATTCTATCCGCGGAAGAGAGCTGCAATAGTCTGCAGAGCGAAAAAAAATACGAAATAATATCGAAAAGCAATAAAAGTGAGAGCGATACCGCTATAAAGTACAGACAAATACGGGAGATAATCGAAGCGAGTGGCGCACAGTATTGTAGAGTTTATGGGCCCGTAATATTTTACTACAGGTTTGTTTGGCGCGAGCTTTTAGAGTGAGCTGAAGTGGGCCTTGTAAAACACAACTTTATTTGGATGCGTAATGTATTACCTCCATATAAACGCTGAAAACATGCATGTTCTACCTTGTTCATATACACTGCGTTTTAGTGTTGTTTCCTATAAAAATTTATTGTCTATATTTACTCATAATTATATCTTTTCTTTTTAATCAACAAATCGCCAGTTTTCGAGAACGATGACATGTTTGGTTTTGTGTAGTTATTTGTATATTATTTTCCAAATTGTTTCGTAATATAGTTTTATAATGATATCAAATTGTACTCAATCAAATAACAAGCAACTATAAATACTTCTGTAGGATAGGCGATTTACATGTTTATAGACATTAAACGTTGAAAAAAATTAATTAAAAGGGTCTACTGTAAAACTGTCCTTTTCGAAATTTGACATTATTCTAAAAAAACGCCTAAAATTTTCTTGCTAAATCCCATAACTATGAGAATTTAATTTAAAAACCAATATTTTGGAAAGTATTTAAAAAAAACCCAAAGTAATATCAGTTTTCCATTCAAATCAAACCTCGTTCTTAACGAGCCATAGATTATATTCTCTTACGTAAATATTATTAGCATAATATAAAGTAAAATATAAAACGATATATTTCATTATAATAACAGAAAGGTTCAGTAAATAAAGAATTTGTTGAGATCACAATGAATATATTTTAATAAGTTTCGAATCCTCATAATTTACCTTTTGATATTTACGGCATTAAATAATAAATATGAGTGTAAAGTGAATAAAACGATTAAAATGCTTATATTGCGTTTTATTAATTGGAAGCACAAACTGTTACCTAAGCCAGCTTTTCAATGAATAATCAGCAAAGCGATTTGAAGTGTACGAAGTGTTTCCACAAAGATTTCATTTGTACAACTTTTGAACAAACGTAAGCGCACTCTAATCCGTGTATTGTTAACAGGAATCCAATTTAAAATTCCATTGAGTGATCGGACAAAGCTTGATTGATCGTCGCTACAGAGGTATTTGTTACCAACACTCTGATGATACTATAGAGGATGTTACTGGTAATCTGTCAGTTGCACGAGGGGATTTTTGTACCGATATAATATGGTAATTTAAATATGCAATTATTTTCCGTGTTTATATTTTAACATACTCATTTTACCTTTCTTTAACATGTCAAAAAGAAAATCAAAAACATGTATTCCTTTTCGAAGTAGGGTACATAGTTAGATATTAAATATCTCATTTATATACTATTACCTCTAGGGTGCACTGCAAAAAAAAATGCTAATACCAGTAATAAAAGTAATTACATTACAGATGTACATGAAATAAAATAGCCTGGAATTAAAATACATGTAAAATTAAAGACCAAATATGAGATAAAACTTGCATTTACCTATTTTTTTTATTTTCATCATTAAAAAATTCATTTATTTAACAGTTTAATTAATTCTTTTTTTTTATATAATTAAGTACAATATGATTCTGTTCTAATTAAAACATAAGTCAAGAGGAGTGTTCTTCTAATAATTAAAGGTCACGAGTCTAGAACAGTGTTCAGCTGTGCAGGATAATCGAGATGCAAAACCAAACACATTGTAACCCATCCGCGGTCTTCAAACACAGTACAGTTTTTGTTTACCAAACAATATCACTAGCCATGCCATTGTTTATACTTGAGTAACAAATATTTGCACTTAACTTTACTGCCGTGTTGCAGTGATTTACTGCCTGCCTTGTGGTATGTGGTACGAATGGTAGTAGGGTTTTTCGAACCTTATCTACCGCTCTCGATGTCAATCTACCACCATAACAGCGATGCTGTGTTCCGACGGTTATTTAAGCGAGAGTTTAAGAAAATGCTTCTCCAACTACGGCTTCATTGTCACAGCATTGGGTGGAATCGGGAAGTGATAGTCAATGATGGACAAA
>DWQX01001600.1:0-26761 GCA_018245475.1 Pharmacophagus antenor | reverse complement strand
ATGAAAATATCTGAAAGGTGGGTGAAACAATTTAGATTTTACGCTGAATACCAATGTTGCATAAGCGTTGAATAAAGTTAAAAATATAGTTTACATTGTTACAGTCTGAATGGTAAACTACGATAATTGAAAGAATCACGAATATTATTAATCAAAAATAAAAATATATCTTGTCGATTACAAAGTAGAAAAAAAATTACTGTTTTACTACCCACCACTCATACCGGAAATGTTATTTGCTCTGAAAGTTTTGCATTTTGACAAACATCATAAACAAAATATTAAATTTCTGTGGTGCAATAAACTCAGACAAGTAGATGATACTACTATTAGTGTTATACAATATACATTCCAGCAACTTCATATTTTTGTGTATCGTAGTCAAATATACTAACTTAAAATTACAATGACGTAGCTTAAAGTGTTTTTTCGACGACCAGCACTATATATGTTGTAGTATGTATGACGTTTACGTATATTTAATTCCATTTTATCAAATAATTTCATCATAGTCAACCGACACACTTCTGCTAGTCATAATCCTCCTCCAAAGATCCCCAAGTCGATAGGTCCTTCTCTGCCCAAGGGCAACGAAAATTTGTTATAAAAGATATAAATAATTTTAATTACGATTTGTATTAACGTATTAAAAATAATTGTCCAAAATAGAATTAGAACATATATATATATTCTATTTTAGACCATCATTTTTTACAATTACTTTCACTGAAATTTATTATTTTGTTATGCACCTACGCTTTAAATAAAAATTTATTGCTTACTTCTTTTATAAAAGAAACTCTCCGTTGTCTTGTTCATTAGTAAAAAGGAATGGAAATAAAACAATACATAGGTTTTTCGGAGTTCATTTTGTAACAATAAAATGTATTCGTAAGAAACAATACAAGTAATCATTTCTCAGTCGATTTTTACAATTCTGAATGAATTGAAATGAAATGAATTGGACGATTCTGCTCTTTTTTCATTATAATAATACGGTACTTAAAGGTTACATTTAAAATGAAATTTATAAATATTTACTGCCATGAATCTTTCACATTGCTCCGGAAAAAAAAAATGTTTTTAATGAAACAGATATTTTTGAAAAATTAATAGTATTTTTTTGTTCTGTAACTTTCTTATTATCTGTAACAAAAATACGCTAAGGTATATTTTTAATATATACCCTATGTATATCCTGTAAACAGTTTTAATTCCAAAGGCAAAATTCAGACACAAAGTCTGCTTCAACCTTTTGCCTGCTGCGTACAATCAAGTTAGCATCCTAGTCAATGAATATTTAACGAACTGTACCCGCAACTTGGTGCATATTTTGACTTTATTTCGTAGTAGCGAGTAAAATGAATTTTTACGTGGGACTATATCAAAAAGTTCTGCATTCTTTGGAATTTTTCGAAAATTATCTTCATTGCGCTTTTTTATTTCTTTACGTGTTGTGTTATAATATTGTTTTATTATTTCATTCATCACCGTCTAGTGCATATCGAAGACACAGACATAATTTTTAATTTCACCATCTAATTTGTTTGTTTTACTATATGTGCTCCAAGCATGTTGTTGTATGACATTTATTATATATGCACTTTTGAGTAGCAACTTAAATTGTTTGCTATGTAAAATTTTTACTATAACTGATTTTTCATAAAATTTTGATTGTGGATCGGCTAAATTTTGACGACCTCTATGGCGCAGTGGACTACCTGCCTTGTAACGCCAAACGTTTTATTCACAGACCACAGGAATAGTGAAATCTAAATAGAGGTTGCCAATTTCGAACCAACCTAGCTAGCTACCACTCTCAACCCTTTATACACCGGTTTTTAGTCTTTTCGTCATTGCCGCACCCCCACATTTAGCCTGTTATTCTGACTTTTGTAGCTGATACCTATAGAGAGAAACTTTCAGACGTTTATTCAGTTCTGTAACTCTACACATTCATTTTTAAATAAAGAAAAAAACATATGCGATAAAGAGTTTATCGAGAAAAACACAACAAGACGAGACAATTTCTTTTTTGTCACTGGTTGATAATGTGTTAATAACAATCTATTACCAAAACAACTTTGTTGTGTTCCGGCAATCATACATGTGAGAACCAGAAGTATTCTGGACGAGCACGCTTCACCATATACGGCTTCATTGTCACTTAAAATCATGTGAAATAGAGATCAAGCGTTAGCCCATAAATATGAAAAAAATAAAAAAGTACAAAATAAGATACAAAGTAAATTTTAAGTCAGATAGAACATTCCTTATAAATAGTTTCGACTAAAATACAAAGCATTTAGTTTGTTTCAGTATAGTTGGATTGTTACACTCGTAAGTGTGGCACCATGCAACTTTGTGAGTTTTGTTCGTAGTCTTTGTAAGAGGTGCGTTAGGTCAAAGCTTTGGAGCGGTTCTGCAACGTTTCTGTATAATCGCTTGAGTGATTAAAGTAATTTCTGACTTACGCTACAATAGTATGTGCTGTAGTTTTCGTTGTATGGTATCTATGAATTAATCGGCTCATTGACGTTCTCTTTAACAATTTCTTATAATATACGGTATGGATTTTTAATCTAAGTCATCAAAAGAAATGTGCATATCCTAAAACATTAATTTTGTTCCACTGTTATCATTATGTTAATTTATGAAATTTCCTGATTATTTTACACTATAACGGAGTATAGAAAATTTAATTCTCGTACAGCACAATGTGTGAAAGGACACATACAGAATATGGGTTCTGTATAACTCTTTGCAATATTAATTATTCACTCCATCTTATTGCTTTTATCCTGCATAGAAAAGTTAGAAACAAAATTTAGAAAGCCTACCTTTTGTATAGGTATATCATTATTTGCATAGATGAGATCACATCTTAATATTCTTCTTAAAGAACCGTCTCTAAATTATTTTAAAATCAGATATTTCATAACATACACAAAAATTATATCATGTCAACCGTGTTGTTTCGAAATAGTTCGATTTAACAAAATCCATTATAAAATATGTTTTATCGAATCAAGGGAGAAGAAAAGTTTGTGCATTTATAAAGCATATCTTTTTAAATAATTAAAAAATGGAAAATTTGTTAATCTAATCATATTGATAACTAAAAGTAGATAATAAATCGCATATATATGTTTGCTACTTTAATCGCTTCGAATAGAAGATTCACAAACAGAACACTAAATAGTTTAATCTAATAGTCTATACAAAAAAAATAATTAATTATTTCTTTAAACTGCACTGAGGCTTTACATAATTCGTTTACACCGAAGAAGCAAAGTTAAAGAACCATTAACAAAGCATTTTCATTACTTTCAGCCAAAGCACGTTTGAGGCAAAACGCTGTTACAACGGTCCCTATTGGAAATTCCACGTGCATACGAGTACAAGCGAGCAGCGTGTCGGTTAGAAGCTATACTCGTACGATCCACTGTTCAAATTGTTAAATAGGCAAAAATCATGGATTGCGTACAAGTAAAAGCATAGTTTCGATTTAACTATTCGCAATTAACTGAAAGTTAATGGGCATATCATGATTAAACGCATTGCAAACTACATTCCTCATGTTATTTTATGTTTTTAACTATAATAGGCTAACATTTGACCTCACTTTCATATAATTTTATGTGATAATAAGGCCATATTGGAAGATTCCTCAAATTTAATTGCTAGAAACCAGAAATCCTTTTATATTGGTAGATTGACAACGTAAAGATAGCATCCTACCTGTGTTATTGCTTCGTCGTATAAAAAAAAATTCAATAGGTTAACCAATCTACCACCAAGCGTTTGGACGTCATGCAGGTTTCACGTTCGATAATAAGTTGTCGAAAGTTGGAAGGAACGTTTGGCCCACCCCATAGCAGGCCGACTCTCAGCAGGAGGACTCTCGACGCTGTGAGTCTAATCCTTGCGGATTGAATAAACAGATGAAATGGGATGCTCACCTTCCGGCTGGTACAGGAGCTTTTCGGGCATGGACGAGTCAGTAAGTACCTGTGCCAAATAGCCAGAAGGGAGCCGACAGCGAACTGTCACCATTGTGACTCCGAAGAGGACACAGCGCAACATACGCTGGAGGCATGCTCAATTTGGATGGAGAAGCGTGTAAGCCTAATCGAAGTGGTAGCAGATGACCATTCGCTCCCTGCCTTTATTTAGACAATGGTCGATAGCGAGAGGTCATAGAGTGCAGGCTTAAACTACTGTGAAGAAGTGAAGTCGCGGAAGGAAGCTGCTGAAAGGGAGAGTGAGAGCAAATCCGATCTCCTGATTAGCCTACAAAGGTCAGGACGCCGAAGGGTCGTTCACTCCCTTTGTCATCCCCCATAAATGAGCCTGGCGGCGGACTGAGGTAGAATTTGACCGTACTACGGTATGTTTCTCCAATACATCATCGGTAGAGAGTGCCAGCTCTACCTACATAAGAAGGGACCCTGTAAGGGTCCACGCTGTCGGTACTACGGTAGTGTCAGAAAACGTTCCCGTAATACCGACTTAGGGCGTTAAGAACATCGTGGGGTTTTAGTTTAGTTTTAGTCGGTAAGAGTCCAACATAACTCTCTCGTTACATTTAGTAGCGGGAGGGTATCCTGTGCAAGAATTCCCCACGAAAAAGAAAAATGGTTGACCAATCTATGTAGCAATAAGCCATGTACAAGATACTGTAAACATACTTTGTAATTCATACCTTTTAATATGTTGTACAGGCTTGAATTCATATTTGAAGAAATAAATTTTGTCAACATGATTACTTTTATTATATTATGTACCACGAAAGTTCGTCACAGTAATGCTTTGAGAACGCTGATAGTTCTTCCGTCCTGCTATAGTGCTCCAAGTGTGTTTGTTGAAGCACTGACGGGTTTAATGCGATCTACAGAAAACGATACTTCTCTGTACCGAGCAAAGTGCACATCTCTACCAACAGCATATTTAATGCATTGATCGACAGATGGGACTCGTAAATTAACCTTTAGTTTAAATAGTAAGCTTACACGTGAAATAGATATATAATATTAACCGTAACCGCCCACTTCTCTGAATATGATAATTTTTTTCTTTAATATTAACAATAGATTTACCGGAGCCGTCATTTTGACGGATCAAGCCTGTATAAAAAGTTTCGTGTACTGATATGCGTTTGACTTTTTTTAATGTTTCTGACAACATTGTTCTATACATTTTATTGCAAAACAGAAAAAAATAATAATACAATAATGCACAAACTTACTACAGACTCAAAAAGAAAACCATGAAAATTTGTCGGTAATTCTAGTGCTAACATTATCGATTATTCGAGTCCATAGCTTCCAAAAGTAAAAAGTTTCATTGAGATTTGAACCCTAACCTTTCTCTCTCCTTCCCGCTCCTCCCTATCCTACACCGTCTTAAGGATGGAATTTCAAAATGCCCTCTATTAAATGCGATGGTGTGAAGACCTACACACCACAAAGAACATACATTCAAAATTTCATTTATCTTGGACCGGCGGTTTATGCTTTGCGTTGATATATAAGCCAGTCAGTCAATGAATAAGTCAGGACTTTTACGTATACGGGCCTGTTTTAATTATTATTATTTTCTCCTTTAATTTCTATCCCAAGTTTATTTTTTTATGCGATGAATCTAATTTTTAGTAACATACATGTCGTGAAATGAATGTTAATAATATAGTTAATTAATATTATTATTGTAGTAATAGTTAAGTATAAATATTTTATTCAACGTGCAACAGGTCTCTCTTTACCAATATTGACTCGCCAACTCAATGTAAATAGACCGTGTCTGTAGTTAAAATTCAGGTAACTAATAGACTTTCCGCCGTGTGAATATTAAAAGGTTTTTTTCAGTGCAAACTGTTTGCAATTTTTAACACTTTCCAAATAATTAAACGCCCACCATTTAACAAATATTCTCAATATAGAGAGAAATTTATTCAACTTTCACACGCAAACAGCTACTAGAAATAAAGGAAAAAAAACACTTTGTAACGTGACCTTGAATAGTAACTAGCTTTACCATCGGGTTGCTGCAGCACGAAGTTATGAGGTGTCTACACCGTAGATTCCCAACTTTTCATAGACGACCCTTTTACAAGAAAAAATCTAATAATATATTTAATAAATATTTAGTACTTTATTATATTAATTTTTTAGTTAGATAAGTACTTCGCGACTACTCCCTTGACTGTCATAACACCCCCCACATGTGTTGGGACATACTATAGCCCCCACGAAAAGTTTTCGCGCTTACTAAAGGACAGTACCACCCCTTTCGGGAACTTAATCTTTACAAGAGTCGATAGAAATAAAGTTATGTTATATTCTTTCCTAATATATTTATACATATTTACCAATGGTTATTTACGTACAGTATCGTATTCACTATCTGAAAAGTTGAAAAAAAAATATTCTGAATATCTTCGGAGTCGACAAACCCGCGGTCCCGTTGTCTGAACTAATTGCAAATACTTGGTGGAACTTCTGTAATACGTCTTCCAAAACTTGTGCCATCACGTCAATAGATTATTAACAGCATTCGCAACGATAGAATACAGTCTCAATTGTTTAAAGAAAAATTTCTTTCTCTCTTTATATAAAAATTGTACATAAATATGTAACGTAAATTATATATTCCTTTAGTAACAACGTCTGCAGTGAAGTAGGACCATTATGTACCATTTAAGTATTTTTTGTGGTTTACCTATAAAATTTTATGAGAATCACTACAATCTGCTGATAGATATTTGATTTGTATGTAATATATTAGGGTTATTGAAGAGATAAATAAAGGGATCTTTGTAAATAGTTACATTGCGTTTGCTGTGATATAAGTTAATAACATCAATATGAAATGTAAAATCTCTTACTTTAAATTTGAAAAACAAGCACTGTCTGATGAATTATATAAGTTTAATTTATTTATTATTTAAAACTTGGTAGATTATTTTGTTTTTGATGTTAATGTATTATTTTTGTTTTTCAATGTCAAATGATTGTCATGATCGGGACGACATATCTTTAATGTAAAGACCCCAAATAAAATATATATAAAAAAAAGGGCACCTTTTTTATATAACTTCACGTTAATTGCATTTTAATCACGACTGTCATTTTCACGTTAAATCTGTATTATGGACTTTATTTTTGTTTTCAATTTCTCCGTGCATATATTTCAAGTGGTTACATAAACGTTACATTTAAAACTAGGTGAGAGCCGGGCCGGTTTGTGAGCAATTAACGTTCCGGACTTTGTGGGGGTTATTCAACGCAGTTCAAAGCTTTGTGGCCACGTCACAATGTTTCGTTACATACGCTACAGTAATTATGTTCACTTCGTTTATTTTTTTCATTTGCATACTTAATTTGATGTGATAGCGTGTTAATGACTGTAAAGTTGCAATTACTTGAATAGGTATATAATAGGTTTTAAAGAAGAATTAGCGATGCTGCTGCATTAAACCCTTAAACTGAAATGACGGGTGCAGCGTGCAGCCGTAACTTCCTATATCAATCCCTCGTCTTAATACTGAGAAAATTAAATTGCCTGCCTGAACAGTGTTGACTGAAAATAAATTAAAGTGCAAGAGTTAGAATTTAATATTTGCGCGGTACATAGATAATACCACATTATGATGATGTACATATCCTGATATCTTCATCTGTCGGACGGTGATATTTTTTGTTGGACCTCATATTCTTTTAAATTAAATTTCAATACCTAATTAAAAGACAATAATTTAATCATATTTGCTTTTCAAATTTATACTAAAACTTTCAATATAAATTTGAGTGTTTAAACAAGATTTTTTCAATGAAGTTGTTTATTTTTATTTTCTGTTTTTAGATAATTCAAAATTTTGAGAGTAATGAAATAAATTATACAAACAGGCAAGATGAAGACTAACATTTCAATCGCTCTTTTCCGCTCGCAATTGGAAGCTTTTTAATCAAAACTTATCGGACTCTATGCTTAACAAAAATGCAGTGCTATTCCTTTGTAACTATTCTATTGAAAAGCAAAACTATGTTAAACTGAAGAGTAAAAGGTTAAAGTAAAAGATAAATAAAGTAAAATAAATATGACGTAAGATCATTTTTAGATTATATAAAAAGAAAAGAAATATGATTTTTTTACTAATTAATATTTATAGTTTTCCAAGGAAAAATTACAGTCGGCAATTATAACGTGAACATATAAAGGCTATTAATAAAATGGACTTATTTACTTAATTACATAAAATTAATGTATTAACATAATTGAGCATGAAATTAAAGAAAAACGTTCCAAAAACTGTACCTTGTACTTAATCAATATCAAAAGTCTTTAGTGAAATGGTTATGAAATGTAAATAATATTTCCTATTTTCAACGCGTAGTAATAACTATTAATTATCAGAAATATACGTAATGAGCATATTATACGAGTTCGGTCCGAGCAATAAAAATCTTTTAACACTTCTTTAAAATATTTTATTACTTAATCATATTTATTATTTCCCATTTCTATATATATTATGTTGCTTTTAAATTAAAAATGGTCTTTTTTTAAGGTGACACTTGATTTATGATGTAATTAAAGTACAATTCCGTCACTCGTGACTAGACATGCCTGAACTAGCCAAAGTATTTTATTTTAGACAAGTATTTCATTGATTAGATATGTGGCAAACTTTTCAAATCTAATAAATATTTAAAAACAAGTACAAGCAATGTTTGACTTACATATCATTGGGCTTGTTTAAAACTCTATCTAAAAATATTTACATTTATATAATACTAGATCATCGTAATATTATTAATAAAGACATTACATTTTAACACATTAAATTTAAATACTATCGATAAATTTTGTCATCATGAGGTGGCAAGCTTATAAAATAGGGCGCTGGAGGTGGTGGTGCTAGATATCGCACCGAGCCAGGACCTGATTGTACCTTATGTGGTAATGTTGCTGTTGACAACGAAGCTGGAGGTAAAGTTGCTGCATAACCCGGCCACGCCGGTCCCCATAATGGAGCTGCACCTGCACTTGCACTGTTAGCTAAAGGACCCCCTCTATACGACGTTGTCGTCATCCTTAACCTGACAACGCAAATAGCAACAATAAGAATTGCTATAAATGCAACTACACCTCCTACTATCCCTATAATGAGGTTATCATCATTGCTTGTAGAGGCTAATACTGGAGCTCCTTTAGGTTCACCTGGCGTTCTAGCTCGTTCATGTGATGGCGCTACTGACCAAATAATATCAGGTTCTACAGAAGTACGATGCACTAAACGAGGAGACGTTGTAGTCATTATGCTACTAGAAGACGATGTACCAGTTGTTCTTTTTCTAGTGTCACACGAAAGCTCATCATCGCCAATTTCGACTAACAAAAATCCAGATAAATGATCAGGAGCATTACATCGCACATTTTCTATACCAACATTAGGAAGCCACCTACGCAATGCCCTGGCGTTACAATCGCAACGTATTGGATTTGTATCTAAGCCAAACATTGAGAGATCTGCACGTCGATCATCAAGCGCCACTAGTAACTGCGGTTGCAAGGTTGTCAAGTGACTACCAGCCACATCTATTGTTATCTGAGATGACCTCGGTAAAGGAAAAAGTAATGCCGGAGGCAGAGTTGAAACCGATGTATTTCTAAATCTTACTACTATAGAAGGTCCCTTTAGACCAGCTAATACTCCAGACGAAACAGTTTTCAATCTATCTCCTCTAATTCCTAAAACTTCTAGTCTTGGATGTAGCGCAGAGGAAAGCTGATCTGCTCCAATGTTTGTATCTTTAACTTCAACGTCTAATTTTTCTAATGCAAATAAATATTGTAAAGTACCTTGTACATCAAAATATCCTAGACGGGGATAACCATAAGCACGAAGCTCAATTAGATTAGGTAAAGACCTAAAAGCATTCTTTTCTATTTTAGTACACTTATCAAAATTCCTTATCTCTAAAACCCGAAGAGATGCCAATCCTTCAAAGTTACCTTCTACAATCATCTTTATTGGATTGCTAGAAATGTTGAGTTTTTGGAGATTTTTAAGCTTTGGCCAAGAAATAGCAAGTGATCTGGAGACATCTTCTATTTGATTAAATGATAGATCTAGTGACTCTAATAAGGTTGTCCTAATAAATATTTTTTCAGTTAATTTAGAAATATTGTTGAATGATAAATTTAATCTATGCAAAAAAGGTGTTTCAAGCTGTCCAACATCTTTTATTCCAGTTCCTGCGAGATTTAAATCTCTTACGGTTTTCGGTTCAGTTAAAACATTGTTGATAGTTTTCTCTGAAAGTGGATTAAATGATAGATCTAACTTTTTTATATTTACCATCACACTATCTTCTGCTTGAATCTCTTCAATTTCATTATGCGATAGATCAACAGATGATACAAAGAAATATTGCTTTTGCAAAGATTTTAAAGGTGGATGTTCAAATAAATTATTACTTAAAACTATAGACTCTAACATATGCAAGCGAGTTCTATCGAAAATACTTTCAGGCAGTTCATTAAGCAAGTTTCCTCCCAAGTCTAATTTTTCCAACCTTATTAATCCCTCGAATAACCTGTCTCCAAGCCGATCAATTTTATTAAACGACAAGTCTAAATATTGTATTTGAGAAGAATTATGGAATGCCATTTCGCTTACACCTTCAATTTCGTTTCTGGCTAAAAGCACTGTCCTTAATTTCGGAAGTCGCGCAAAATCTAATTCGTCAACATTTTTTAAGGCATTGCCTGATAAATCGACTAATTCCAAATACTGAAGGGTGCTAATGAGTTCCGATGGGAAAAAATTGAACTTATTATTTGTAAGAACAATCTCACGTAGCCGTGGATGTATTTTAAAAGAAGAAGGGAATAAGTAACTTAATTGATTATCAGAGATATCGATTACTTCTAAACTTGTTCCAGTATTAAAGAACTCTCCCTTAAAGGCGTTAAGCTGATTACCTTTGAGAGATAAATATTGTATGGACATGACATTCACAAAAGCCGGAGTTTTAATACTCACTATATGATTATATGATAAATCCAGCAAAGTTAGATTTCTAAGATTTTTAAAAGAGTTTTCTGAAATTTCTTGCAAAAGATTGTGAGAAATGTATATGCGTTCTAAGCTAGGATTTTTCAAAAACAAATTAACAGGTAATGCTTTTAAACCAACGTGACTTAGATCGACAACTTTTAAAGCTTGATTTTCACCAAAAACTTTTTGAGGTAGAACATTTATATGCGAGTTACGACTCATGTTTAAATGTACTAAACTAGGAATTGATTGAAAAGCGCCGACAGGGATCTCAGAAATTTGATTATCAGAAATATCTAAAAACCAAAGATTTACAAATTTTAACTCTTCTCCCGTAAATCCTAAGATTCTATTTTGATTCAATGATAAAAACTCAAGCGAAGCTTCTAATCCGTTGAACACTTCAGCGGATATTGAATTTAAAAGATTTCCAGATAAATCTAAGTGACGTAATGTTCTAAAATGTTCGAAAGCACCCGGTGGAAGCTCTCGAATAACGTTGCGGGAAAGAACTAAACTATTAATTCTATCGGAAACAGCTCTTAAGATATCGCTAGACAAAGCCGTTACCCGGTTAAACCCTAAGTGGATTGAAATCAAATTAGGAAGTCGTGATAAGGCCGTTGCAGGTATGAGAAGTATGTTATTATCACGGAGAAGTAGCGTTTCTAAACTCGTTAAGCCGTCAAAAGCATCATCTTCAACCTGAAAATAGCAAATAAGGATATAACATTTTCTATTTTCTCAATGATTATAAAGCTTAAATAAAGATTGGAATATTTTACTTAAAAGTCGATTAAATGACACTGTTACAGATAATGCGAAATAAAATGGAAAAATAACTTGAAACTGAAGTTCCTCAACATATTTAACTAGCTCTTAAATAAAATTAAAGTTTCACAGAATATCTGGTAAAACCAGTCTAAGAAAGTTACTTACTGTTCGGAGAGAATTTACGCCAACGTCCAAATACCGCAATTCAGTGAGTCCAACGAACGTCCCCGGTGACAATTTAACAAGGTTATTTCGGCTAAGGTCTAGCACTTGTAAAGAAACCAAAGAGCTCAAGTGACTATTGTCGATATTCTGAAAAAACATTTAATTATTATCAATATACCTCTATGTCACAACAAATACTAATATTTATTTTTCATCAAAACATACATATATTGATAAATAAAAGCCACAGGCAGATAAATAAGCTAATGGATAAGCCTTAACTTTTGAGGCGAATGTAATACCTTACATGAATCCATTTTAATAAATTGACAAAAAATAAGTTAGGTAAATATTTTTTACTAAAAAATTAAGTACAAATTGTTTATTGGTTTATACCACTGGCAATGAAAGTCGCATTTTGTACTTCCGAACCTTAGGCATCACAACGTTTGTATTTTCCACAGCGGATTTGTTACAAATCAAACCGTGCAAAATGTCCATGTATTTGTTATAGAAGAGAACATGTATTCAAAAGATAATGTCGTATTTAATGAACTTACTTTTTAATAAACCTTCTAATAATGAACATAAACATTTAATAAAACTAAATTTTACGGGTTTCATCGCGTTCATTTAAACTATTTAATTCCCCAAGTTTCGAACGCTTTATAGTACCAATGTTCACCGGCAAACACTCGAAACTTCTCGAATTAAATAGTTTAAATAAACACGATAAAATCCGTGGAATTTAGTTTTATCTAATGTATAATACTTATTCGAATAATTACAAGAAGATATTAAATAAGAACCAAGTCCCAAAAACCGATTGTAAAATTTTTGTTTTAAATAATCTTCCATATTAGTAGTTATATTGATAACTTAATACATAAAGTGTCAAGCCATGATTACATATACACAATCATATTGAAATTCCCCCAAATTATTAAAATTTACACGATACATTCACAACTTTACTTACTGTTATCATATTACTCGAAAGGTTGAGCTGTCGCAACGCAGCGAAAGATTTCATAGCAACGGTTGGAAAATCTGTTATGAAGTTTTCCGAGAGATCCAGCTTTTGCAAGTTTTCTATGCCCAGGAATACGTCGCTGTTAAACTTTGATAGCCTGTTACGACCGAGATCGAGCACTTGCAAATCTGTCAAAGTTACGAAGGCGCCGCCCTCAATCGTTGATATCATATTACTATGTAGATCTATTACTTCTAGTGATTTCTGTGATATAAACGATGCTTGTCGGATTAAAGCTGAAACGGAAAAATTTTATTCAGTCACATTGTTATTACAAATATGGAATGAAAAACAGCTTATATTATTTATTAGCAACTTGCTAATTCATAATCCCTATGTTCATTTATTGTTTTAAACTTCATTATATCGGACAACTTTGTTCCTTTAGCTTCCTATAATACAAACGAAACTGTAATACACAAACAAATTTAGAGTATTCTAACTAACAATATCTTCAATTCATTCGTTATTTATCATTTGCCAGCTATTTTTTACCACCTTGACTTTCGAAAGCTTAAACACATAATCGTAGTTTTTAATGACAATGTTGTTTACAAAAAAATAATAATTAACAGCGTATGTAGTCCAATTTTAGACTTCAAAATGCAAATTATTTAATATTAGGTTAAAAAAAGAGATAACCCTGCTAAATGCGATTAAAATACATAAAAATGTAATGAACATTACATTAAAAGTAAGTTTAATATAAAAATTGATTCAAATATCAGATTAAACGTGATGAAAATTATTATGGAAAATTAAATAATACAAAAAATAAATTCAAGCTTGAACCATTTAATAAATGCCCACTCCGACTTACCTATTCTATTTTCCCGCAGCGAGAGAACTTTTAATGACTGCGGACCGTTAAGGGAGGATGATGGCACGGAATTCATATTGTTACGGTCGAGACGCAAAGTCTGAAAATATGTTCATTTTTAATATACCAATAGTTAGAGCATTAACATCGGCCTACTTTAACTTTTAGAAATATTATGATGACTGTAGAAACTATACGATTACCTTAAGGGCTTTTTCGAAAATATATATACACTCATCAATAAACCTTATTTACAATTATAAAGCATAATGTAAATGTGGCAAACCTTCAGAACATCGCAGCCTATAAAAAGGCCTTCTTCTAAACCTCGAATGCTGTTGCCGCTTAGGTCCAGTTCCTCAAGCGCCGGTAGATTATGGAACTCCGCAGTCGAGAAGATGGGATTCAAATTGTCTCCGAGCAAGTTGTCAGCCAACGCTAACTTTGTGATGTTACCCTTGACTCCCGAGAGCAAGCGATCCGGCAGGCGTCGCAAGCTATTATGCGAGAAGTCAAGCTCTTTCAATGGCAATCCGTACGAAGAAAATATCTGAAAAGAGATATTCCCAAATTGTACATTTACGAATATTCATTATAATAAATTAATATATAATTATGAGCATCATATTATAGAAACGATTACTAATAATTAGTTTATATTATAAAACAAAGGTACTCTATCCAGACTATTGAGAGATCAATATCGTACTGTTATAAAGAATATGTAGTTATATAGTAATTCGTAGCCCTTTAGGAATAACATTTTTTAAGTCTTCCGTTAGAGATTTTTGGTTCCACAACATCCTCGACCTCGATTTCGTCTGATATTAAATAACAATGAGGCCATAGGTAGCGAAGAGTTATGCGCCTAAAATAGTTCTGGCTCTCTCATATGTGACTGCTAAAGCATACCAATGCTATTATAGCCGCAAAGAGACATTGAGAGTGGTAATTAACCAAGCGGGATCAAAAACTCTACTACCATCCAGATTCCACCACTCCCGTGGCCTCACGCAAGCAGTCAAATTCATTCCTACTTATTTAAATGTGCTACAGAAATAAAACCTACGTTCCTATAATATAAACAGCGGCATGATAAACTATTAAATAGTATTTAAGCAAAACGTAAAACTTTTACGAAATTATTAAAATTTTCATGTATACTATTGCAATATTTATTAAAATTATTTACTTTGATCTAAAAGCGTCTTTACGTCCACAAACAAACCAAATTTAATGCGCGGAATTAAAACTTTACGGAGCTCTCAACTTTCAACATAAGCATGATTGCTAACTTTTAATCCGGTATAGCACAAGGAAATACTTTTAAAGTTTTAAACTAACGCAAAGTGGCCCGAGGGACAACGAAATTTTAAAGTAGCTTTGCAGTGCTTATAAAATTTGTAATTTCTCCTTTTTACAAAGTTTAAAAACAATATTATTAATAAAATTTAAATTTAAAAATTACAAATACAACATCAAGTAACAGTACATGTTAGCGTTTAAACTATATAAACAACGTTGCCTTGTTTAACAAAAAAAAATCGAACACACGAAGCATATACAACTTTTCTTCGAACGTCGTTTCATTAAAAAAAAATAATAAACCGATTAAAGTTATGTATGGCTCCTTCGTGCGCAGTCATCTGAGGAACGCGTCCAAGGTTTGAAATCCGTGTTACAGAACGTACGCATTCCGCATAGAAGCCATTACAAAAGAGATTTTTGCGCTTTCTAGACTTAAAAATTCATTAGCTATCTGATGATTACATATCGCGATGTAAGCATTACTAATTCTCAGCAAACGGCGTCCTATCACCGACATCTACACTGATGAGTATAGCCAACAGTTTAGTTGAAAGCCGGGAACTCCTATTTAAGCTCCGTCTTCGTGTTCCTGAAGTGTTTTAAACAACCTTTCCTACAACCCGTAAATTTATCGCGATCTAATTATAAACGGAATTCTTTTATTTTATGAGCTAGCGATAACTGCAACAAATTACCATTCAATTATACCTTTGATATATTTTGTACCAGCTTACAAACTGAAAGAAGCTATAGTTAATAACTTTTTAGGAGATGAATAGATTACCTATATTGTTAACTTTTTATTTAATATAAATATATGATTAATATAGTGATACATTTTTTTGTAAACCTAAATGTTACATAAGTGTACATTGGATGGGATTTAATCAGCAATATTAAGCCAACTCTGTAATCTACCTTCAAAATTAATGTATAAATAATAAAAATAAATAAAATAAATCACGTGTCCCTGAAACTTAGTTTTTACTTTTGTGTTTTAATTTACTATATTTCGATTTTTAACTAATTTGACTTTTATATTTTGTCTCTCTCCAATCATAATTTAACTTCAAATTCCTGAACTAATAAATTGAATTCTTTTACTTAACAGTATTGAAATTTTATCTGCGAATAAAACTGTAACCATTGCTTCGAATATTCATACGATTAAATATAGTAACCAATTTAAAATCAAAATATATAGTGTGGGAAATGTCCGGGATTCAGCACACAGATGCGCAGCCTGTGGTCTCAAGCGAGATTAAGTTACGTGATCCGAACACGTGCGACCATCACGTAAAAAAGTTTGCGCTTAGTTAGAATGGAAGATTCAACATTTTCAGACTCTAAAATCCAAACATTTATTTTCTATTGTATAGCACTTTACACTACATAATAATGCTATTATTTTATCATTCTATAAAACTTTATCGCTCTTTTTGATATCTAAAATTAGTTACAAATTAACTTAGCTTCAATTTAACACATAGGTTAGTAATAATGAGATGAAAAATGGTAGTAGGAATGGGTGGAAATAGGATAGTTTGGATGGGGCCAGAGTTTATCGAACTCGTATGACTAAATATCACCAACAATATCAATCTGCCACCATAACAGCTTCGCTGCGTTTCCACAGTCATACATGCATATGAGAGCCAGAAGTGCTCTGGGTAAACGCGCTTTACCATTTATGACTACATTATCACTCAATATCGTGTGTCAATTGCGGTTAAGAGTTGAACCATTACCAATAAAAATATGATGAAACTAATGTACATAAAATCCAACCGACTATCGATAGAAACAGAGTTTTAACAGAAGAAACATGTACTATAACAAAAAATCCCTATTTTCTACACTAGATATTGAAACTTTTGTTTATATTTTTGTGGCATAAATTAATGAACCACTCTGTCAAAAGTTAAGCGTGATCATATACGAAAAAATACAAAAAAAATATACGTTATAAATTGTATACCTCTTGCTTGTCGGTCAGTAATTAAACGTTCGACCGTGCAAACTGAACACTTGTAAAGCGGGACAGCGTTTCCCACTTTTCAATGCGTAATTATCAGATCATGAATCGCGTGATTGCCACGTTAATAGAAAACGGAATTGTGTTATGGATAATTACAGGCACGAGTATTGAAGCTCTCATTGATCAATAAAATTCCTTTTGTTAATTCATATATATCTAAACATGGAAAGCGTAAATACCTATATTATATTAAGTTCTTAGTGGATTTTTATGTATAAAATACTATTTCCCATGGCAATAATCTATATAGATAAATAGCATAATTGTTTAAGGACCTTGCAGTTGGGTGCGTAATGAGGTGCACTAATGTCACAAACTTCAAGGTTAGGGCAGGAGATGGAAAAGACACAATAATAAATAAATAAATAATAAGAGTGAGTGAAACATAAACGGCTAAACATATAAGCAAACGGCTTTAACAATTTGCACTGAGCCGGTCACTATAAAATATTGCATTTATGATTTTTTATTAGATATAGTTTGTATTTATTTTGTTATAACATATGATCAATTTACAGTTGAACATGTTGTCTCTAATATTTATTTTAAATTAATTTCTTGGCAAAAATCAATATTGAAGATTCATTTTTAGATAAGTGGCTCACAGACCAACCTCTGCGGCGTTAAGTACCCAATATTAGCAAAAAAGACTCATTGGGCCCAATTGTATATATAAATCATGGAATGTTTATTATAAATTTAAAATAAATTAGATGATTGCTCTGCGAGAATAAGTAGACTTTTTTATAGGTAACGCTTTTATTAAAATAAATGGTCTTGACGTCTTATTCCGTCTTTTCTCCTTTCTACTCCGGCTATCCATTCATCCCTTTCACTTTCGTCTAAGTTCTGTTTCCTAAATTCGACCATCCTGCTTTTATCTGTCTCTAGACAATCCTCCATCGTACATCCTTATTTTACCCTTACATCACACTTAATTATTACATACAACCCACCTACTATATTTACAACATACTGCTCAGTCATCTCATAGATATCTTAATAAATAAATTTTACCAATACATTTACAGTACATATCTACTCTTAAGTCTTAACAAATAAACTCTTAGAAATATAACTTCTTCTAAAAATGTCATCCCCCATTATTATCTCCTGATTCTTTGTATGATATATCACCATCTATTTATTTTTTTACAGGATCCGTTCGCTTCACTTGTTTTTCATCTTCTTATATTTTATCATAAGTAGGTAACTTTTCAGCTTTAAGCTTTTAACTTTGAGCGCATTATACGTCCTTATGCCGTCAATAATATATTTAATAGCTATTTAGTCGAGAAATCCGACCTTCTGCCATCGTCGTGTCCTTTTGCCTTCTCGAACTCTTCATAATCTATTGGTTGTTTGGGTGATAACAGAGTTACCTACGTCTTTTATGGTTATCCCTACGCAGCCGCCAGTTGCGTCGTCAAATTAAAATATAGTCGATCTTTGTCTTTTATCCTAACTCACTCTGAGCTATGTCAGACGAGCCTCCAAAATTATGTGGGAATTGTTCTGGGTGAATTAGCACTACTTTTTATAGATAAATCTTCTAATATCTAAATCTTCTTCTCGTCTTAATTCGTCTTTTCGTCCTCTTATTCCTTCTATTCCTTCTGATATTCTTTACACATCCGATCATTGACATTCACTTCCATTCTTACGTCCTTTACTTCTCTTTACTTTATCCCTTTCACTTCTACATTCCGATTTCTACATAAATAAATAAAAAACCTAGTTTTAGAAAATTAGGTATTTTTTTAAACAAAACTGTTTCTAAAACAGCAAATTTGTTGTTAATATTATACTGTATAAATAACGATGTGTAAGTACTTACTATCCCCTTAAAACTATGACCTTTGAGATTTTATTCACCGCTTTAACAACAAGTTATTAAAGTAACTCCAGTTTAAAGACAACTTTGGCATAAATTTAATCTAGCCATCAACGTGAACGGGACGTAACCTTTCATCTAACAAAAGGCGAAGTTTTTGAAATAAAGCTTTTGTATTTAACGGTGTTTCAATTGCGCCGATAAAAACCACGTTAACGGGGGCACATCGTCACCTTTTAAAGTTCAGTGTATACATGAAAATAATATTTTATCTATATATGTGAAATTCAAAGTCCTGACTGATACACTAACTGTTCTATATATAATCCCACAGCCTAATCAGCTGGTACTAGAAACATGGAATTTGGAGGATATGTTATTATTAATGTGTTCACAAAGACAATCGTATAATATCTGATTCTTTTTTAAATTTCACTCCAAATTTTAAAAATACCATACTCAGAGAAGTGCACAGGCTTAAATTCAATAAAAATATCGAGTGTAGTAAACTTACGAAAATTTTGTTATTTTTGTATGAGTAGCGTATATAATTCTAACACTTAAAATCAACTTTAAAATTTATTTCGCACTATTATTATAGTCGTTATTACGTTCTTACAAGAGTTATTACTTTTCTCGTTATTAGGAGAGATCTCCACACTATCCTCTTAGGCGCTATATTGTCCTGATTGTGATGTTAATCGCCTGCCCAACAAAATGAAGGCACTTTACAACACCCCCCTCATCGTTTGGAGATGCAAGCAATATGTCTATACATAAGACCTAGTACGAAAGGTTTTATCAAGCTAACGTCCGGCAAACGTAATGAAATGAGGTAAAATATGACCTTAATTAAACCTGATGATAAGTGACCATGAGACCGTAGTGGGTGAAGCGTGTTAGCTTGGAATACTCTGGCTCGCACATGTATGACTATCTGAAGACACAGCAAAGCCGATACGGAGGCAGAATGACATACTCCACTACTCATCTGACCCCTAAATCGAACCTGTGACCTGCGTTACGGAGACAGTCAAAAGTTAGTAGTAAGGTTTTAGTTAAAATTTTTCGTGATCACTATTTGGTTTCTACACAATAAAGCAAACGACACGTGTCTCTGGTTCCTTCTTTCATAAATAACATATTGCTTTACCTGGGTCGGAAGTGATTGCTGTCCTGCCCAGCGCTGACTGAACGAAACAATTGGCGCGCCGTACGGTAAGGGTGGGAAGTCACCGGCGAACACCACCCGGTCGCAGTTCATCAGGATGCCGAGCTGCAACGCCCGGTCCACCTGCACCTTGCAGCGGCACGGGTACCGCAGATCGTCGTTCAGCTCGGAACACGGCACCCAGTTGTGTTGTCCCATGCTGTGTGCCGTCATAAGCAGCAGAAGTAACCTCCACATTTTGATCTGAAAAATTAATAAAACACATTTTAGAAAAAAAGTTAAGAGACTCATTTATGAGCAAAAAAAAATCGATTAAAATATTTGTTCGAGTGTAATATTCATCTTACGTCCATTCGTGATAGCCAGATGGGTTGCTAAACTCACCATCTAAACTAATGTGGCCTGAGCATAAAACGTAGAACCACCGTATTACATTGTCAATGAGGCAGTTAAAAGATACGGATGTTTAGATTACATATGGATATGTAATTTGCTAAGCTGTAAATAAATGGTTTTTTTACGACACGACATGAAGAAATTATTATCAGAGTAATTTTGCGGTAATTATATTTACGAAAAAAAAAACATTTCATTAAAGGTGTTATAGTTATACTGCAATTTTATTTGATATTACTCTTTTCCTCTTACGGAATCGATTATAAGTAAAACATACAAACAAAAAGTTTTGAAATGATGTTAATAAAAACCCGATTACGTTATTCATTTCGTGTGAAATTATTCGTTCGTTAACGTTGTCAATTAGTGTTGCAGACCAGTTGTCGATGGTCAATATTAGCTAATACCAGTTGCGTCCGTGTGATAATAAAAAGTGAAAGTGTAAATAACTTCAAGAAAGTTGTAGAAAGCGAGGAATATTTTATGAATAAATGAATGAGCCTATTTAATTTCATTGTTACGCCTATTACGTCAGATCGTTATCATTATCGTTATCGTTATTAGAAGTATGGTATTTAACTTATGTATTAAATAATCTACATAAATTTTAAGGAAAATAAAAATACAAATAACATTGAGAAAATTAAAGTCAGTTCCTTTTATTTTACTTACTTTCTATTAAATTACTACAATGAATATTAATATGTATGTACATATGACAGAAACAAAACATTATTGGCAAAATATGATGGAAAGCGAAACCCCTAGCAATTCTTTAATTAATGAATTGATATTTGAAATAACTGTATTAAGATCAAGTGTTATTCACTACAAATTAAAAAAAAGTTTTTAAACTTGTATGTATGGATTGTACGTGAATCAGTATCATATTTTTCTTCAATTCCTTCTATTAGTTCACATTTTTGCTATATATATTTATTACATACCTTGTTATAATTTACATTCATTACAAAATACTTTTTATCCACCCAATCAATTTTTTTTCTATGGGTTATGGACTAACGCTTGACATCTTTTTAACATTATGTTAAGGAACAATGAGGCTGCAGAAGGTGAATCGTATTAGCCCATAATACGTAATTACAGCAATGAATGAAAATGAGCCCGGCTATCAGGCTACTTTGAAAAAGCATACCACCATCCAGTCTCCACTATTCCTATGGCGCAGGAATCGATCCTGCGTCCTTCGCGTTACAAGGCAATAAGGTGAACCACTGCGTCACGGAGGCAGTTAAAACACTTTGTCGTTGTACGACTTTTTAGGTTTTGTCGTTTTGTGATTTGTAATTCAATAATCTGGACTTAACCATCTATTGCCTTATTATCACTTAACATCATGTGAATTTCAGATTGTGTGTCAGATCATAGTTAATAAAACTGCAATCATAGTTGCTATGGTCTTTGATCAGCAGAACTAAAACATGTTTAAATATTACGTACTAACATAGTTTTAAGTTTTTTCTGTATTAATAACAAACTGTGTCAAAGTTGTCTTTTAAAATAATTATAAATGAAAATAGTTAGTTCACCGATGAAAAAAGTAAATGTAAAACATAAACGGAGTGTGTAACCGGAGCAATGATAATTTCGGCACTGATTTTAACATTATTAAATAAAAAACAATTCCATTGTAACGACGGTAAATAGGTATTAGTTCGCGCGGTTTCAAGCTCGGACCGTACGACTGTGCCATTACCCACTTTAGCTTTATCTACCCGCTCTAAACGTATTAGATAGTGTACCCGCGTCTCGAGTCGTTAATACGTTAACGATCATTTGTAATGACTCTAATGCAGACTATTAAACGGATTACACACACATTATTAATATAAACACCTCATAATACTCTATCACATTATAATATAATATTAACAAGTCATATGGATATTGTTAGTTTTCTTCAACTGGTTTGTCTAGCTATCATCCTTAATAACAATTTGCCACCATAACGTCAATTCTGTCATCAGGCATACGAGAGACAGTATTTTTTGGGCGAACACGTGACACTACCTACGATCTCGTTGTCACTCAACTCGTGTTAACCCCTTGACCACTGAAAAAAGGTTTATAGATTTATTCATATCGAGACATCGTTTAATTCTCAATAATTTCACGTTTTAACTTTGACTAGTGTTTATATAAAATTAACAGTATCAGCCGTAATTTGTACAATCTACGCCATATACCACCGTGCCAAAAATGGCGTCCGATGTCGTCATATACCAAATCGTCGCTAGGATTAAAACAATGCACACTTTTCAGGAAGTATGAATCGATATAAAATCACGCTAAATAAATACAAATGTAACCTTAATGGTGATTTTCAGTAATTACTTGATTCACTTAACAATACAAGCTGAATCAAACCGCACTCTGCATTATCTATAATTAAACGTCATTTCCAGCATAGCAGTTACTGCAACAATTGTGCTTTGAACACGATTCCCTTTATAATTTCGTTATGAACCGAACCCGTATTACATCTGTCGCATTTACACATACCTAATGTATAAAATATTACATGCAAAGTTATAGTTACAATATACAATAGGACTATACCACATAACGACATTTTTATATTTAAAGTACTTGAGCGTATAAGTTTTTCTTTACACAAAAAAAAAAACCGAAAATACTCTACATCAATCTCCACTATCTCCAAAGGAATGCCTCCGTGCTAATGAACTCTACGTGCATAAGTACGTGATCATCAAACGCTCATTGCATTCCCGAACCGTGCACAACTTCCTCTCGTCGTTCGTGTAACGCGACGTATTTCCAATTCACGACGCAATCACAAAACAAGTTGCATGAGCCATCCATAATGAGGGTTCCAGTGCATCTGTAATCAAATGTTTCGAATGCCTACATTGTTTCTGTTTTTTTTTATCTTCAGACTTATGTGATCGTTTTTGACGAAAATTAAATACGTATAATTCGAAAAATGACTTATTTATCTCCAGCGAAAGAAAACAGTAATACACCTTCAGAGTAAAGAAAAATCCGTGTTCGTCTACGGTATTTAAGAGAAATGTATATGAATAATGATGAGAGAACATGTTATTAGATACTTTTCTTCCTGTATTGATAAGTTTTTGTTGAATAATGTAATAATAAAAACATATAATTTCAATATCTTATGATATTAGGGAACCAACTATTTTAATAATTTATTTGACTGAACTTATCGGCGAAAAATAATGTAATATATAAATGAGCATGCTTGTTTATCTTGTATTATTGCTGAAACAAAAATAATAATGGCAGTAATGCAATTAATAACTGAAATACGAATGAAATGTAACGAAAAACTTAGGTGTCACTAAATGTCGACTTTTGATTGCGAATCCTGCCTGACAAAGAATTTATTTATTATTAATTAGTGGCAAAAAGTTTGCAAAATATAATATCATAAATACGGTGTAACATTTTTCTATAGATAAACTATATTAAAAAATTTAAAGGCGCCAAAAGACGTAAATACTTGTAAAAAGAAAGAAGCTTCTTGTATTGGTGACTATTTATATTGAAGTTGGTTGTACACTTACCAGGTGATATCATTCGAGTATAAAAATGTTGAGAATAAACTACAATCATGTAAGTATAAAGAAGAAGCCGTTTCATCCGTAACAACAAAACTATATTTTATATTTATATAATAAATATTAACCAAAACTAAAAGTACAAATAAGCACATTTTCAAAGTGTTCACTCTTCAGTACTTTTTACATAATTTTATACAAAGAAATGTTAAATACTGGGCATGAATAAAGCTTCTTAACCTTTACAGTTTGCTTTATATTTTATAACCTCTGACCTGTTCGAAACGATAAGCAAGGCCACGCCTCAATAATTTTCGTGGATGGAAAATTTAATGCCCGGAAATTACAAAGTTCCATTTATATCTCGTGTTTTAATATGTTTACGCGTTGTAATAAAATGTGATACATTAATATGTAATGAAAAAAATGAATAGAAGTCGCACTCTCTCTCGACTCTTAATATCTCGCAAATTAGCCTGGTTCATTTTTTAATACTAATAATTGAATTTGAATAATAATAATTGTTATTCAAAAATTATAAGTCTAAATATTCTTAAAAGTAAGTTACTATGTTATTACATCTGATAAATAGTAAAGGCGTTTTGAAATAGGAAGAGAGTTCCATTACTATATCTTGAAAATACTACGAAATGTACTTAAAGGGACAAATACCCAGCGTAACTTTTTCGAGAAGTTAGAAGAAAGAAAGAATATCACAGTATGACCATCATTATGGGGTATAATGAAATTATGGATATAAGAGAAATAGATAAGTTGTTAGGAATATCTAACATTAAGTTGATTATAATTATTATTTTTGTCGGGAATTATGAGGTTTTTTTATGAATACGTGTAAACAGAACATTTTATTAACAGTAAAAAATATTTTGTTACGACCTTTAATGATTAGAAGGTGGAATGTTATCACATAGTTGCTTCTATACCCTTACAAATACTTTCATAATACATTATTACGTCAACGCTTACTACAGAAATTTTACAACATATTATCGTTAAAGCATCTAATAATGCCACAACAGTGCCGCTAAAATTTATGACATATAGTAAAACCCGTAATAACGGGACATCATTTTAAAGAACCAATTTCACGTTCGAACACCTCTTCAAACATTACGTTATAATATATAGTGAATAGGTACACTCAGTACTACTTCAGATACAAGAATCTACTCGTGGTAATGTAAAAAAAAATTATAATTTTTTTTTTCTGAAAAAAAGAAGTTTAATAGTGTATTAATAAAATTGCTATTAATTTATAAAGCAATCCATTATAACATATCGTGTTTAACTACCGTCAAAATAAGTTAAAAATCAGTGAAAAATCATTAATTTTTATTCTTAACCGCGGACAAAGCGTATCCTTTCAATTCGACATGTATATAACACATATATTTTGTTCCTATTTTTTAGTATGAAATATGACTTTTCACAATGAGGTGCGTTTTAGATTTTTTTTTTGGCAAGAGTACAGATTGAAGTTGATACAATAAAAATGTCATATATTGCAGATCAAGGTTAGAAAAAATTGGAAAGATCAATTTTGCACTCGTTAATTTCTGCTATTCAAATATCCAAATAAAGTATTTGGAAAAAAGATTAACGTGTATGTGTGTAATCATATACTTAGTTGTTAGTTTATTTGTTATCTTTTTCTTATGTCACATACATCCACAATTTCACGAAGGACAGGGATAACTCGGTATAAGAGCTAGACAAAATTATCATAACGAGATGTTAATAAAGTCCGGTTTTTCAGCATAGAATTTCTTGTCTCGTAGACAATTCATATTTGTCCAACTTCGCGAGGTCATTTGTGTACAGGCAATGAAACCGCAGCATAGCTTCGAAGCAGCGTCTCGATAAACACGTAGGAACCGTTACGGGCACGGCGGTATACGTGCGTTTACGTTTTACATTATCTTTATTTCCAAGTTAGGACTATATAAGTTTTGGGTATGAATATAGGTGAGAGTTAATAATTTTTTTAAGTAATTTTAAACTTATTTTAAATCGTATTTTTATGTGGTAAATGTAGCTTTTTTTTAATTGCCGTAACGGGAAAAAGGGCATGCTTTTCTTATGGTAAGTGGTTAACAGCCTGCACGAGTATCAAAAATCCCTTCTGACCTCGTTGAAACAATGTTGTGGGAAACAATATAATAATAGATTCTCAAGACGATTATTGGTATGAATAATCCAATATGGTGCTGTAACCAAATCCTAACTAGCATCATCATGAAATTCCAAAACTTTTGCCGTTCCTATAAATATAAAAAAACATTCTTACGACAATATTAAATCACAAAATTAAAGTAGTTATAATGCTTGAAAATTAGAGGCAAATATAAATTCATATTCACCTTGAATGAAAAATTATTGAGAACACAGAACTTACCAATCTTGTAATTACGTATACAGTTGAAATCTGTAATTGATTCCAAGTAAATTATTCGGATGTAGTGAAATCAACATAATTAAATTAGATAGTAATTTCAGACCACGAATAAAGGCATCGGCATGTCTTAATGCCAACGTATACATGTTAATATGTTATATATATGATTTATAGATTG
>DWQX01001599.1:0-26762 GCA_018245475.1 Pharmacophagus antenor | reverse complement strand
TAGACCTGCATCACCATCCAACTATTTTCCTTTCTTCTTTCTTCCTATACTCACTAAGTTACTTGAAGAGTTAGTGTGTATTCAACTATCCTCTTTTCTATTTTCCAATAACCTCCTCAATCCATACCTGTTGGGATTTCGTATCGGTCATAGAACTGTCACTGCTCTTATCATGGTGAAGGATGATTTTTGTTTAGTAATGGAGTACAACTTGTAACAGTGCTCATTCTGATGGATTTTAGCAATACCTTTAATTCAATCGAGTTTGACATCCTGCTTGGTATTTTGTTCTCACCCAATGTGTCTTCTTCTGCCCTGTGTTGGATTTGTCATATCCAGTACAATGGTGTAAACATTCAGTTCTCTTATATAGTTAAAAAAGTTCTGTTTGACTGCTAATTATCATGGTCTCATCACGTTTGAAGTTCGCAGAAAACTATTCTATTCCACTACTCTATTCACTTAAACAACTTTAAAATTTCCTTCCTTTTATGACAAATCACTTTAGCGCAATGTCTACTTCTTCCTCTGTTAGATTACGTTGACATTGTTTTCCTAGATGCCAATGAAAACTACTCGCTGGAGTGACTTCAAAACCTATTTGGTACATTTTTAACATATAACATAAATATGATAATGTATCTGAATATCGAAAGCAGCTTAAATGGCTTCCCATACGATTACGCAGAGATTCTCGTATTCTCTTTCGTTTATACTTGATTTTTTTTTCTACTTAACTTTTCTTATATTTAATGACAGGCTAAATTGTTCCAGCAAAACTTTTCTCTTAAGAACCCCCCTTCCCACTTTAAGCCCTATGATATGTCTTTCATTGTGCGTGCGATGCTGTTTTGGAAGTAGTTCTTTAATGACGACAATCAATTTAAATTTTAAAAATTAAATATTTGGTAATATACTTTTGATTTTATCTTCCGGCAGTACATACATATATATATACATTGTTGTGCACATGCTCCTCACCTATATCAATTCACTCATCACTCAGGTTATCTGGCAGAGAACTCATGCACGGGCTAACATTGCCTGAACTTAAAGATATTATTTTTAATACTTTTGTAAATTTTACTTCCTACATTGTAATAAATAAATTAGTTGTAAGAATCAATAAACACTAGGAAGATTGAGTAGGACAAATATAGATAATACTGGCTATAGCTATTGATAATATATATACAAAGATAACAAATTTACAGAAAGTAGATGCTAAAAAGCTAGAAAAGGCTGAAGCAAAATTACAACAGAAGCAACAAAAGCAAAAAGATTCCAAATTACCTGCTGCACCTCCAGTTTTACAAACAGCCACTGCCTCTCAGGTCACATCTAAAAAGGACAGCAAGTTAGAAGCAAAGGGTACTAATAGAACTCAGGATATAAGAATAGAAAACTTTGATATTGCTTATGGTGACAGGTAATTCATCATATTTTGTTTCTCGATTTTTTTGTTTCTATTTATTACAACTAGGTACATAAAAAAAATTATAGATCTATGGGTAATTTAGTTTTTTTAATTGTAGTTTGTATTATATAACAATATTATCACAATTTTTTACAACAATTCTGATTTAAAGTTGGCAATATTACTTTATCTAGACATTTAAAGCACTAATACATTGATTTGTCATGTAACTTCAAAATATATTCATTAGCTCCAAAAGCGTATAAAGGTATTTAATGCATATATAATAATGTTATCCTAGAATGTGAAAAACAAAGGAGCTATTATTACAAGTAATAAATTATAGCTTTTAATTTCAAAACATTTTCAGAGTGTTGTTACAAGGTGCAGATCTTGTTTTGGCATTTGGTCGGCGTTACGGTTTAGTAGGAAGAAACGGCCTTGGTAAAACAACATTACTTCGGATGATTTCTGCAAAACAACTCAAAATACCATCACACATATCCATATTACATGTGGAACAGGAGGTTGTCGGCGATGATACATTGGCACTGCAAAGTGTTTTAGAATGTGATACTCTTAGAGAGAGTTTATTAAGGCGAGAAAAGGAGATTACAGTGGCCATTAACAATGGGTAAGCTTACATTTAAAGTCAATATGTTTTGTATTTTGTTATAATAATTTTAGAATTCATGTTAAAAACTTTTACATGAGTATAGTAAAATAGAAAATTTGAAATAATTTATTAAATGTACCGGTTTTTATAATATATAAAATGCATTTTTAGTTATAAGTTAAATAGAAAGTTGACTGTTAATTTCACTTATCAGCTTATTATAAATATTATTACTCATCTATTATGAACAAGGGACTTTTGTAATCCTGTATTCTTATAGTTGTGGAAAGTATTTGCTTATGTTATTGTTTTATTATATTTAATATTTCAGGATGTAAAGACACCTTTTGTACTTTATTTTTTATCTCGTTTTAATATAGATCAACGGATACAACATTATCAACAGAGCTGAGTGAAGTGTATGCCCAATTAGAGAACATCGAAGCGGACAAGGCACCAGCCCGTGCTTCAATTATTCTCAGTGGTTTGGGTTTTACAACAGAAATGCAAAATAGAGCGACCAAAACATTTTCCGGAGGGTGGAGGATGAGATTGGCGTTAGCGCGCGCTTTATTTTCGAAGTAAGCATTAATCAATTTTATCCAGTCATTTTTAATTTCAAGTGTGACTAAGACTATGGCTAAGAGATATACTATTGTTACTTTTTACCTGATAACATCTCGCCCTTAAAAATGTGTGGATGACAATTTTTTTTTTTATCACTTATGGGCTATCACTTGGCCTCGATTTCACCTGATGTTAAGTGATAATGAAGCCGTCGATGGTGAAGTGTGTTCCCCCTCTGTACTTCTGGTTATCACATGTATTACTGCCAGAACACAGCCACACTGCTATGGCGCAGATTTATATTAAGGGTGACAGCTACCTTAGCAGGTTCGTAAAACGCTACCACTGTCCAGACTACACTACTCCCGTGGCCCGCGAAGCAAATCCGGGACCTACACGTTATAAGCCAAGCAGGTAGACTAAAGCGCCACGGAGCTATGTAATGATCTGTTTTTTAAAAAAATGTAATTTGCACTGCTGTGTAAATGTTTATAATATGATAAATGAAAAGCAGTTTTACCTTTACAGGGTTAACTATAAAATAAACACAGCTCAATGATAATATAGTTATTTAATATTGCATCTTACACGACATTTTATAATTTCTTGCAAAAACTATCAATTTTAATTTATATATGTGTAGATACATGCTACATAATATTTCCTAAATATTAATACAAATTTCATATGTACATCATTGTCTTATAAATTTCAGTACGTAAATTATAACAAGTAGAGAAAAGATTTAACAATTGTTTTACATTAATTTCAACCTTTTCTGCATAATCTAGACCCTTGCAAATTTCATCCAATGCCACTCAAAAACAAATAAAAACAAAAAATGCTGATTTATGTTAGCAATTTTTTTTAATTTCTGTTTGCCTTACCTAAATGACAGAATTGCCTCCCTGTGGTGCCTACGCCCCACCTTGGGCAACACTGGGTTAAACCATAAATCTAAGTAGACTATCGAAATATATCACGCGATCCAATATGTTATTTTAGATAATTTTTTCTTGTACTATTGTATGTAAAAAACTTCCTGTTTATTTTTTGCCTTTAATAAGTATTTTTTTTCGACTTATTGTTATAATGTATTGTTATAAAATATTATGTAATTTATAAAAAAATATTAATGATTTACATACATAATATTTGTATAAAATTGAATGGTACATTATTATTATTGTTTAGAGGCTATGGAAAAATTATCAAGATTATGTAGTGTTGGCATATTTCAGACCCGATTTGTTACTGTTGGACGAGCCCACAAACATGTTGGATATAAAAGCTATTATATGGTTAGAGAATTACCTACAAAACTGGCCCACAACACTCCTAGTTGTGTCACATGATCGGAATTTCCTGGACACGGTACCAACCGATATACTTCATCTGCACTCACATAGGATAGATACTTACAGGTATGTAGGATACTCACATATAGGTATGTAGGATGGATACAGGTATGTAGGATAGACATTTACAGGTATGTAACATTGTAATTCTAATGTAATGTAGATTATGTATTCATAGAACAGGCTATAATTCCTGTATGGACTTTGCTTGAATTCTTTATTTGTAAATGTTCATTTACATAATAAAATGTAAAGGTTGGTCGCTCTCATTACATTAGGAGGGACTCCAGGATTCCCCTTATGCCATACGCCTTAGGACATTACTCTAGGAGGGATGTAGTTCACTCTAACATTGTCTCTGTACTAAGGCGGGATAATTCCAAGTTTGTCGTACAACCTCTGGGATGTACACTAGTAGAGCTCCACCCCCCAATATTTTCAAAACTGTAGTCTTTCTTCGTCGTTTTGTACTTGTGGAAATAGAATTAAGTAAACAAACAAACATAAGTAAACACATGGAATTACACGACTTTTAACAGAGAATAAAAAAATATTTATTACTTATTGGGTCAATTCCAAATTAATCACATCGTTTAATATTTTTCGTTTATTTTTAATGGTTCACTATAGCAGAATATAGGCATATCGACATACAGACGTGCAAATGCGGTAATTAGTAGTAATGTTACTTTAGGATTATTATTATTATCAGCTTTGACCTAGTCTAAGCTGTGAGCCATGAAAAGTTTATAAGTATTTTTCTTAACGGCATATGACTACAGGGTTTGGACAAGAGAAATCTATTACCAGCATTGGCCGTAATGTCATACAAACCAAAATGCTTGACTTACCCTGTTAAGCAACAATATGAATTAATATATAATATTATGAGTCGTGGATGCAGATAAAAATATAAAAAAAATCGTTATGTATTATTTAATATTAACTATGTATATGTATAGTTTCGTGATAGGTTTGCACTATAAGTACGCCAATTGCTGTTTCAAACTGAAACTGATATTTATTAAATGGGATTTATACACCGCGTCTCATCGTCAAACGTTTAATTATTATAAGTTTGTGAAGCGCTTTACGCTGAGGACTGATAGGAAACTTGGAGTGTTTCATTTAATACTATCTGGGGGAAGGATATAAATATCTTTTCCGTATATTAGAATTAGTCTGGAAAATATTTTTACTTATACAGAATAGTTCAACTAAAAAAAGTTGCTTGTATAGAGGTTGCTTATGAGAAATGTTGCTTATAGAAAGGTCACTTATATAGAGCGCTCATTGTACTATGTCACATACTTGCTTTCCGAATTATTTTAAAATCCTTCTATTCGTTGTTAAGACGGGTTTTCTAATGCACATCAGTCAAGCCCATGATTTTATTCGCCGATAGCGTAACCTATTTGAGACGATGCAATTTTTCGAACATTATCCGGAAACATTTTTTTATTATTTTTATATAAAACGTTTAATGTTCTTTTCAAATCACAAAGAATAATTGAGAGTTTCTTTTATTTATTATTAACAGGTACTATCAATTGTTTTGTGTGTTGATTGATATAATTGAAAATCTTATAGCTTCGAATAAATTTTGCATATACGGTTTGCAATCGGTATCGATGGGTTAAGTTGGTAGTTATACTCTGTTACGATCAGATGATATATTGCAGGGGTAATTATGAACAGTTTCATAAGACGAAGAGCGAGAAACTAAAAAACCAGCAGCGCGAGTATGAGGCGCAGCAGCAGCAGCGGGCGCACATGCAGGAGTTCATCGACCGCTTCAGGTACAACGCGAACCGCGCCTCCTCCGTGCAGAGCAAGATCAAGATGTTGGACAAGCTGTAAGTGTATTGCTTCTTAACGCGCTAACATTTTCGCTACGAAAGACTTAAATATACGTACTGAGAACTATTCCGATGTATACGAAAGACATATAAAAACGCCCATAGAAATCTGGATATAGTAAGTAATGGATATTATGTAATTTATTTGCAACTATTGCTTTTCAAGTCCTACGAATATTTCGAATCTTCGGGTATGTTATATGCACGCCGCTGCGATCGACGTGCGTATAACGCACTTGACGCTGTTTATTTTTTTCGATTATGGGCTCTCGCTTGACCTCGGTTTCACCTGATGTTAAGTGACAATAAGGCCGTAGAGGATGAAGCATGTTCGAGTAATATAATTATGTAAATGTATAACATGTATTACATTTTTATGTACGTAAGTGTACTATTATTATTATTATTATTATATACTGCAGTGGTTCTATTATAAATATACTGTTATTTTTTTAAACTAAATCTGTTTCTCTCTCTATCTATTTCTATTATCGTATAGTTCAATTTATACTTTCATTTGTAGTCCAGAATTAAGGCCAGTGGAAAAAGAGCTAGATGTGCAATTGAGGTTCCCTGAGACGGAGCCTCTCTCGCCGCCGATTTTACAGTTAAACGAAGTTGGCTTTTATTACTCCAAAGATAAGGTTATTTTCTCCAACGTAAATTTGGGGGCAACATTGGAATCGAGAATTTGTATTGTGAGTATATAAAATTATTTTCATTAACTTTCTTGCCTATTTATTTGCAATGTCATAATTTTCAATTCTTTTAATGAAAATATCCAATTAGTTTGGATCTTGTTCTTCATTTTTCATATATAAATACTAAACCTAAAAAAATATTTCGTACTATCTCAGTGCTATTTTTCATTTTTCAATTATTTCCATATTTTTAATACGTATATTCTTTAGTATTTCCTCTCCAATCGGTGTTTAAGACCGAGTAATATCTTCATAAATGTAGCATTAGATATTACTTTATAGTCAAGGTTGTATCGCGGGTTTTATTTGTTAGCAATTCTAATGACTTTGATATTGATTGCAATGGAATTATGCATGGCCTGACCTTGATGTCACGCGCTGAGAGAAAATGCAACCAGAGGCGTTGGCATAGATAAAGTGATTATATTATGTATTGAGTTAATTTGTAATGTATTGGAGACTTTATCTTTGATATAATATTTCCATAATTCTCTATAATCGTTGGACTATGTCAATTGAAGTTTATTTTAATAACTTTTCTTAGTAAATCAATCTTGACATAAATTTAACCTGTATGATGCAAGGAATGTTAACGCATTCTGTCTTACTCTTTTGTATGCGAATATTTACCATATAATAAATAAAAGAATGTAGAGACAGTGTCTGTACATTGAGTATTTTTCAGTAATGCTTACTGTTATGATCAATATATTCGACACACTAATTAACTGTTTTTAAATATTATGTGTACGTATGTTGCCGCATCATTCAAAAACTACTGAAGGGTTTTTTTATGACATTTATGTGAGGGTTGTGCGAAAATAACTTGTTGAGTGCAAATGGTTAAAAATAGGAATCTTTCGCAGTTTCTTTTTTTTATCAAGTTTGGGCTTTCATATGATGTTACGCGACAATAAAGTTGTATACAGTGAAGTGAATGTGCTTTCTTCTATAGTTCATACTTATATGGAACCGGGGATAGTGGATAATTTATAATCTTCCACTACTCTGTGGCATCAGTTGTGGCCAGTGGTATTTCCCCACTAATACGAGTTGGGGACCTTCAAGAAAAGAGGCTACTCGTTTCTCAAAGGTGGGCAACGCAGTTGCTACGCCTCGATCGTTGCGACTGTGAACACATTCCATCACGTAAACCATTCGCTAATTATAAGCTAATGATATTGTATGCATTACCTAGACTGTCTCCGTGTCCTAGTGGATTATCCACTTACCTTATAACGCGGAGATCGCGGGTGCGATTCCCAGGCCATAGGAGCAGTAGAATTTGGATGGTGGTAAGGTTTTTCGAGCCCGCTTTATCTAACTACCACCCTCAATGTCAATCTGCCGCCATAACAATATTTCTGTGTTCCGGTAGTAATGCATGTGAGAGTCAGGAGTATTCTGGGCTAACAAGCTTCACATGTACGGCCTCATTGTCACTTAACATTAGATGAAATCAAGTTCAAATGTTAGTCCATAACCGATAAAAAGAATTTATATATATATATATATATTAATTGACATTTGACAGGTCGGCGACAACGGCGCGGGAAAAACGACCTTATTAAAAATTATAATGGGCATACTGTCACCCACAAGCGGCATGCGCAGTGTGCACCGCGGCCTCAAGTTCGGATATTTCTCGCAGCACCATGTCGATCAACTCGAAATGAATGTCAACTCTGTTGAACTACTGCAGAAAAGTTATCCAGGTATAATAAACACATTTGTCGTACACTTCACCTAATTTTGGTATGATGTTTACGGGCATTTTTTTCTCAGGCGGTGACAATTTGATATTTAAAATATTAATTTTTTATTTCTAAAATCAGGCAGTTAAATCCGTATAAGATCACATTGAATATTACCCCGGCTTATGTTACTCCGTCTTATTCTGCTATATCGTGCATTTGTATAATATTTTGTATTCCATTAATTTGGTAGAATAAAAACTCTTTTTCGAAAAGCATTTGTTTAAGCTAAATTATTTTGCAGGTAAATCGATAGAAGAATATAGGAGACAGCTAGGCAGTTTCGGTGTTAGTGGCGACCTTGCTTTACAGACAATAGCCAGTTTGTCTGGAGGGCAGAAGTCGAGGGTTGCCTTCGCGAGGATGTGCATGGGGAACCCCAATTTCCTAGTCCTTGATGAGCCTACTAACCATTTGGACATAGAGACCATTGAAGCTTTAGGAAAGGCTATCAACAAGTATACGGTATGTTCGTGGAAATGAATGAAACGAATTTATCGTATTATGATGTAGTCGAATGTGAGCAAGGATGTACTATAGTAAATAAATAATAGATATCTGAAACAAATTTTCTACGCAGTACTCTGATCTCATGAAAGGTAGCTAAACAGCATCTGTATCTAACAACCAGACAGAACAACTACAAATGTTCATCACATGAATTTTTCTATTTATTATAGATAAGGATGACTACGTATGACAGTTACCATTTTCTTTTTCTTTAAAATTTTTATAAGGATTTCCTTAGTTATGAGTGTTATTAGATTATGTTTTACTACGTGTCTACGTTATGTATCTTTTTTGTATTAAATTATGTTTGTCAAAATAATTTAAAGAAGTAATTTTGATTATTTTTTTTTGCACAGGGAGGCGTAATATTAGTTTCACACGACGAAAGGTTAATACGAATGGTGTGCAAAGAGCTGTGGGTGTGCGGCGGCGGTTCGGTATCCAGCATAGAGGGCGGATTCGACGAGTACAGGAAGATCGTCGAGCGGGAATTAGAAGCGCAGAATAATAAATGAATAGCACCTCCTTGTTATAACTTATAATGTAATCTGTGTATAAAGTATTCCTAAATTATATTATATAATATATTCTTATCTCGTTTCATTCATAATTGATTACCGTTATTTCTAGAGAATATAAGTTTGATAAAAAAATACTTTCTGCCTCTGTTATCTCGCTTTCACCAGGCAAGACTTGTCTAGTGCGACGAGTTTACAACGCTTCTACTGAAAACTGCTTCTAAGATTCAAAATTATGCATATTGTTAATAAAAGTAACAAAAATATTTTGTAGATTGTTGTTATTATTTTATCAGTTATGGTAGTGATTCTTATAACAAGTTTTGTCCAAAACGCGAAAAAGAGTTATAATTATAATTGAACAAACATAAAACAACAAAATTAGTTTAAAAATAAAAACAATTTTAATCCTTTTTTTAATATAATTAAAAATTACTCCTAACACTCAAAAAGAGTTATACAGGTTTGGGTCGAGTGGTTTTAAATTAAAATGCCATATTTATTATGCAAATTTTTATTTTATACCTTCAACCTTCCTCTCTCTTCATTAAATTATTTTAGCATACAATTCCTTATTGTATCAGAATCGAATTATTTGCAAATTATCATGGCAATTAAAAAAAATAACTTATAAAAAAATGAATATTTACAAATCATAAATTGAAATACAGAATATACAGTTAAAATAGTGACTAAATTAGCAACGGAATAGAGTTAATAGATAAAACATACTCAGCTGAAACTGCCGAAAATAATTCATTTAAATGCTAAAACAAACATTCAGCGGAACACTTCCTTAATACAACTGTATTTTATATATAATTTAAATGCAATTATTTCGTATTATTAGATATTTTGCGAAGCAAAAAGTACTGAATGCGATATCGGAGGGGTTGTATTGAGTGTTTTCATTTGTTAGGTTTTTAAATATTTCCGCACGTATAGAGTAAATGTATCTCTTATGGCATTCTATGATTGTTCGCGAGTTGGTAAAACTTAAATGTAACGCTAGCAAATCACAAAAACTCCTAAACTAAATATGTGAGTTGGCAAAGACAAATGGCGTTTGGATCACTCGACTCTTGGGGGTAAGCAAGAGCAGGAAGGATAGGAGGGTGGCCACTAGTAGATAAATACAGCTTACTGATGCTTCTTGCGCCTGTTCTTAGTTTTGTCCGCGTTCCGGAGTACCTCGGCGTAGGAGAGCTCGAGTTTCCGCAGTTTGTGTATTTCCTGTGACGCCGTGCTCTGCTTGACTTCCCAAGAGTCAGTTTCGGAGTTCCAGCCTTGGTAGATCTTACCGGTGCGGCCGCTGGCGCTCGGTGAGGGCGAATGCATGTTGCGATTGTAGAACTGTAGAGTATTGCCATTCCATTCCATTTCGTTTGCCCTCACGAGTGGGCTCGCTTCGATCGGCCTGTAGTCTCGCCTCTTTTTGTTTGATTGTTTCTGGTAAGTAATCTTCGGCGGGGAGGGGAACACGGGCGAATCGGCGCCCTGCCGCTCCTGGCTGTGCTTTCGGTTGCGATGCCTGGACTTCTTCCGAGTGGCTGCAATGTACTCCAATGGTTGACGAACGAGTGGTGTTAGAACGCGCTCTTTGTCGTTCTCCTTTTCTTTTTCCTCTTCTTTCCTCTCCATTTCAGATGAAGTTTTAACATTTTCATTCACTTTCTCCGTGACCTTTTCCGCAACTTTCTCCTTGACTTTATCTTTTACTTTGCCCACAGTCGATTCTATCGGGGTAGATTTAATTTCTTTCTTCTTTTCTTGCTCCCTTTTCTTGGCTGGCTCCGCTATCTCCGGTTGTAGCTCCATTTCTTTTAATGTAGGTGTTTCCGGTGCAGTGATGTCGGACACTGGGAGCGATTGTTCAGACATAACAGAGGACAGCACACTCTGGGTGTCATCTGTAAAGTTTCCTGGGGGCTCTTCTGTAGCCGGAGTTACTGGAGGCACTTTACCCGCTGTGGTGTCATCGAGAAGTGGCAGCCTTTCTCCTTCATCTTTATTTTCAGCCGCTTTTTTTAAGATGGTGAATATTTCTTTGAACAATTCGCGATATTCCGGTCTGTTTCGGAAGCGACTGTCCATTGGGCTGACATCGTCGTAAATGCTGAATCTATAATCTTCACCGTCCGCAATCGTGCAGAGGAAGGAGCCAGGCCTCTCGCGCTCCGTTTGTGTTGCTTTGTTGCTCGTTTCATCGGAGAATCCAGAGCTGGATGTTTCCGCTTCAGAGAAGTCAGGCGTTTGGATGATCTTTTTACGGGAAGTTGTTTCCATTTTTTTCGATTGATTCTCTTTGTGTCCCTCTTCGCCGTGGCCGCTTTCCTCGTCCGTATCTTTCACGCTGAACTGGCTGTAGTCGCCGGAGGTTTGCAGCTCGTCTTGCAGCGACATGGAGCCAGACTGGTTTTGTACGGGCATCGAGCTCTCCTTGTTTTTCCTAACATTCTTCACCTGCGACAACTGAACTTCCAAAAGAGCCTCGTACTTCTGCACAAGCTCTCTGTACGGATTCTCTTGACCATCATCCTTATTTGCCCATATACCTTGAAGTAGTTTCTCCTTGGCATTCTGTAAAATAGTTACTTATATTTTTCCGATCGTGCATAGCAAGCACTGATGAAGTTTAGAAAATACATAAAATGTGAAAATGATTATATTAATCAATTTGATGTCTGGTAATAAATGCTGGTTACTTATTCATAATGGTTACGATGGTTACTATGTTGTGAAATAAAAAAAAAAAGATATTAAATAGAAAGAAATATATAACTCTTTGTTTTAATCGACATAGTAACATGTATATTGAAAATCGGTTTGACAGAAGTCGATAGTTAGTTTTATTAGGATTTTTTAGTTTTTATTAGTCAAAAATACAGCCATTACTTCACAAGTATAGTTATGCATAGATAAATAAATGTATTTACTATATTTAATGTAATTGTTAATACATCATACATAGTACACCGTTTTTCCCATATAAGCTGTAAATATTTGGTATTTTAACAACAATACATAACATCACGCATGAATTTGATGACCGTCACCAATGACTAGTTAGGTGAGTGCGTTTCCCGCGCTTAGAGTAACGTGTCAGTAATGGACGTACCTTCAACTACATACGATATATCCAAAGAAAACTACTGCAAATGCGCTTCATAATGCATATGCAAAGCGTGATCAACAACATCAGGGGCAGTTGGAAAAGCTTTGTTGCCTAGAAACGATCGAAACATTCGTATGAGATTTCGGAGCGGCGCTATCACTGCTTTACATCTGACATTATTACAGATTTTGAACTAATGTGGGAGAAAATATATTTTCCATATTTATACTAAAGAGAATAAGGTTTAATTTTAAACCTGATTACCAAATTTAAACGCCTACGGAATGTTTCCTTTCTAGTTTCGAACACGTAATGTTAGTAGTTGTTAATTTATTTGCACATAATTGCGGAATTGTGAGTTAATATTGTTACTAATTTACACATACACAGTAATCGAAAATATACACAGAGAGATAACGTTAATTTAGAACAAATAACTATACAATAGAAAGATAAGAAAGCTGCAAAGAAGGGGGTTTATTAGATTTTCTTTAGGAAAATTTTATGGCATGCATACATTGTCTATGAATACATACGTCAAATTTGACGAGTTTGCTGGTTACGTGATCTTCTCGGGGACTGTCCTGTCCCGAAGGTGTGAGAATGAGAGAACTGATCGCACTGCGGTCGTCGTCGTCGCCGTCAAGGATAGACGACATATCATCGCCTCTTTCGACGCCTCTTAGACACCTGATGCAAAGTTGCCCTTGCCTAAAATTTGATTATAAATATTATGATCATCATAATTTATTCTCGTGTTATTAAATACGGTTAATGGTTTTATTGAGATAAAGTGAAGGTTCGTAGCTTATTTATTGTGTTACTGTTTTAGATAAAAATATTTTCGATATCGTTTTAGGTGAAAAAAATTACAAGTAAAAGTTTGTACAGAACATTTAGTACACAAACATCAGGTGTGCCCGCCGAAAACACTAGAATTATGTTTTCTTATATACCTTTTTCTTTTTAATGTAGAATAAAAAAAAAGTTGGTAATAAGCAACATTTGTTAAAATCGTAGACATTTTCCAAAAATGTTACCTATGACAAAGTTAAAACTTTTTTAACGAATTTGAAACTTTAGATTTAACTTACCTGACTTCTTCTAGTATGGAGAACTCTTCGTGCATTGATTTTGGCTCATCATCTCTCTGATGCCAGTTTCTCAACTGGTCTTGTAGCCTGTTGTTCTCCTGCACGATAGATGCCAGCTGCTCTTCTAATTCTGTAACTCGACGTTGTTCTTGTGCGAATGCTGCTTTATTTTCTCTTAATTCATCGCTTAGCCTAAGCAAATCTTCATCCTCTTTCGTCAGTTCCGGAAGAGGTGCTATGGTTTTGATGGGCGTGCTATTTAAACTAGGCTTTTTATTGTTCGGCGAAACTGATTCCACTGGTTTACTTTCCTTTTCTTTAGGTTTCTCAGCACTCTCCGGTTTACGTTCAGCTCTTCGTCTGACGATCTCCAATTGAGCATTCAGGTCGTCCACAGTCTTTTGAAGCTCCTCACACCTCCCTTCCAGTGTCTCAATGTTTGAGCATAACCTGAAGGTAACATTATCTTACATTAATATGATAGATATTAATTACATTTTTTAATGGAAAAATGGTATCAAAGTTAGATAAATGGACATATGAACAAATTGACAGCATTTTGTTTTAAAAATCATTCTAACAATCCGAGTAGGACATGGTTTGATACATTAGATATTGCTGATACTAGTTGTTTTTTTTTTAACAATTTTTATAATAAACGTTGGCTATAAAACTTGGAAAGGCGTTATTAAGGCCATCGTTTGTTAAGATCGCACAATTATCCGTACGCGGACCTTGGAAAGCGTTACAAGAATGTAGTAAAATTTTTAATTTTTGTTAGATTTTGTTCGCCTTTTATATTTTTAACGTGCATACATAGTTATCTAACCTTATTATATGGTGCTACAGAAACTATATGAATGTAGGGTAATCGCAAAATTGTTGTTAATCCATAGTTAACTGGATTACTTCAATTAAACTGTGAAAGGCTTGAAAGAAGAATTCGGTTTAAAAAGATTACACTTAGCTGACATTACACGTCTTTATAAATACATTACAAATAAGTTTGATTTTCTAACGAAATTTCTTTAATGTTTGTGCCATAAGGCAATTATGTTTGGTTGTGAATTTAAATTACCCATTTTCTATATTAAAAAATGTGACACGTTAAATTACTATACTTCGATAGGTCATCTACCTTTTATATATTTGGCGTCTAATAATTTAAAGTAACATATAAAAAAGATCACTGCTTACGTTTTAATGTGCTTTTTGTCGGCGGCATGGTCGACGGCTAGCCGGTGATTTGCTCGCTCCAAATCTTGTATGCTAACTTCAAGCTGTTCGTATATTCTCAGTCTTGAGTCATTCACCTCCCGCAAAGCGACGGTTTGTTTTGTTAAGTACTGAAATTATTAATTATCGATTAAAAGTATGAACTAAAAAAGGCCAATCTCAACTTTGCATAATTTTTAGTTACGCATGGTTATTGTAAAAAATAAAAACAATGTGTAAAGTGAACAAATGTGTGATCATGACAAGAATGAAGTTACGCCCATTACGATATAATTTTTTACATTGGTCATTTCCCGGTGGTACATCTTTAATTGGATAAACTATTGGCATGGGCTCATGTCTATCCTCATATTACTGAATGTTTGTAAATTGTTTGTTTTCTGATTGATGTTTGGTTTAACCTTTTTTGCCTGTCACAGTGTAAACTGAGTTACGGTGTAAAGTGAGCCTAAAAAGTGTAAGCTCTGTAAAGAGCTTGCGGAACGGCGGAATGATATGCATTTTTTTTAAACGGATGTAAGTAATGAAAAATGGCACCTTCTATAATTTATTCTTGACACGATTTGAAATTTGGTTTTTTGCAAATATTTGTATCACTAACTTCAAGTTATTTGTGAAGTAACAGTAAATATACTTATGGAAAACCTTCCAAAATAAAATATAAAACAATGCATTTTATTTATGCTAAACATTATGTTTCATAACAATATTTACTGTTCCTGACGTATACAATCGACATCTAAATGGGAATAGTGTTAATTTTTTATATATAAATGTTCAGGTTAGATATCCGTGCCGAGTAAATTTTTATGACATTTAATTTATATTTAAAGGTATGAATGCAGTTTTTTTTGTCTCATGACATGATATGGTTTCTTAGAACAGATAACTTATAGTTTCAGACGTTCCCACACTATCTGATTTAATACTATACCTTGTATATCACAATTGTTCACTTTTAACTGATGCCGTGGTGCGTCACCGTAGTGGTTGTTTCTTGTATTATGTAGTATTTACAGCATTTCAATTTTTATTACTTGACTAATGATAAGTTACGTCATATGTCAAGGTGTCAAATGCGCAAGATTAAAAATTCATTGCATTAGGTACTTACAACGTACTGGCAAAGGTTCAATAAATTAAGACAATAATTTTAAAAGACTATAAATATGCCATTTTAACTTATTGTTATCGTACATAGATATGTATGTTTGATCAATTTTAATCAAAATATAGGACTTTGTCTCTGTCGAGTGTTGATATACATACATAGACACCCACACCCACACACACACACACACACATATATATATTGAAATTTTATGGAGTATAATAAGTATAGGCACCTCGATTTCTTGCGCTTGATCCTCAATAACATTTTGATGCTGACGGAGCGCTGTCTCCAATTCCTTGTTCCTCTCTAACAGGGTCTTCCCCAATTCAGCCGCGAGCTGCAAATCTGTAATAGATGGAAATACGGTATTATGAGTGGGGTATTTAAATCGTTATCTTAAATCGTACGACATTATGAGTTATCATAAAATAATAATTATCTGATAAGTGAAAAATTTTACAGAATAGTAAATAACAGGTCTTAATAATAAAACATGTTATAGGGGTTGGAATTAATATAATAGAAGAAATTCTTTTCACCGGTATTTAATTGGCAATAAAAAGGAACTTAAAAACATATCACGGAATTGAAATTATGTATAGGTGTACAATTATTCTTTTTAGATTTTCCACCTAGAGAAAAAAATTAAACAAAAAATTGGTAACATATAGCTTCCATCTGAGTAAAGTTACTTAACAACTTGGAAAAACATCATTATATACCTGAGTAATTTACTTTATAGTTAATTATGTATAAAGTTCAACTAGTCACAAGACATAATTCTCTTTCGTTACTTTTTCTAATAAATTGATTAGCTCTTAAAAACTAGGCAAGGTTAATGTTTCAACACATAATTTGTTCAACATTGATATACAATTTGAATTTCGAATTTCACGTGGCGTCAGAGAGTAAGAGTACGTCGTGGCGAAGAACAGATAATCAAAGCCCGTGGCGGTTTATTATAAAAGCCTAGAAGCCCAGAATCCCGGCTTACTACACTGAAACATGACTAAAATTGATGATAATTGAAATTATGACTTAAAAAAAAAACTATAAAGAATCCTTTCGTTTTATAACATTTAATAGATGGACGTGTATTCGAGTGTTTTGGGCTGCCGCTGTTGGCACCTCACCGACATCTTTGTCTTTCGAATTATTCAAATGAGTTACCGCTTAATTATTATAAAGAATGTTAGCAAATGTTATATAACACCCACATTCCTTATATTAATTGAAACAATTCATTTGTATTATTTATAATCTCAATTTTTTTTCTGTGGTTGTTAAGCTAGATTTTTTTGCAGATCAAAAACAATACAACTATTTGTTAATGTACACAGAATTTATAGACAAACTGTTGTAGATACAAAAGGTAAGTAGTACTTTTTCAATAAAATATGCGACGAAGAATCTTGCGTAACAATTGTACAAAGTTCAGTACCACGTTAATACTCATCAATCATTTGAAGTGTCTTAAATTTTATGTTAAAAATGTTTTTATTAACTACTTTACTTGACTTCAATTCCACATTTGTTAAGTGACTATAAGGCCGTAAATAATAAAGCATGCTCGGCCAGCATAATCTGACTCACACATGTATGACAGCCGGGACGCAGCAACGCTATTATGACGGTAGTTTACCATTAGGGGGTAGCTGTCCTGGTGGCTTCATATAAACCCTATCTAAACTTTACTATTCATGAGGCTCAGACACCGAAGACAAGACCTTCGTGTTATAAAGCGAGCGATAAAAAACATTAAAACTCGGAGGAATGTAAACAATTTCCTTAACTACATACGTCTTCCATCTGATAATATGCATTCGCACGTTTTAATGATATGTATAAAATTAGTGGTTACGTTAAAGAATGTTATTACTTGCCTTTCTAAATAAAGTTATTTAAAATCAAATTAAGAAAAAAAAATTAAACGCACATTACCGTGTTACACGGCACAGTACCGTATTATACGAGTAAATGTATTTCGTAATCATTGCGGTCATCCAAACAAGAGAATGAAATGAATATCAGCTGTTACTCAAGACTAATACAATACCAAGTGACCAATAATTTGATATTTAATTTCCTTTCTGTAACATTATAAGAGACGTACAATATATAGAAATTTCATACGATTTATTGATTCAAGCGTTACTTTGCGGAACTCGACGATTAAATAAAGCAAAAGAAATATTTGCTGATTTTCGCTTTGTTTAATCACAAATACTACGACTAAAATACAACATTCAACAGACGTCGTTCAGACGAACCCGTAACCTCTTCTGAAGATATCACGTGTAGTGGCGAAACTCTTTAAGATTGTATGTAGTCGTAATATTTGCGATTAAATAAGGCGGAAATGAGCAAATAAATCTTTTGTTATATTGATATCGAATATTGTGCTAAGCAATGATAAGAATGCATTCTAGATTATCTTTATGAAACGGTGCACTTAGATATTGAAGTGAAATGCTTACGCCGTAACTTTTATTATTATTTACGCAGTTCACAAACTCGCTATACAATTATGTAACGAACATGCGGTTCATTTTACTACGGAACATTAAATTTTGCATGTATTCCAGTTATTAAATGGACGGTCAAAAAATGCATACATTTCATGTAAAGAAAATTTAAACATAAAAATACGATTTTGTTATTTTATATGTGTAACGTTATTTAACATTAAAATTTTATGTTGCTCTAAATTTCTTTGAATTAATACAAGACTAAAATATACGCGATTATAACTGATATCTGTAAACCGCAGAGACAACCTTTAAATTTATATAAATACTATTATTAGTCATCATCATCAGTCGGTAGACGTCCACTGCTAGACATAGGCCTGCCCCAAGTATCTCCAAAAAGATCGATTCTGTGCTGCCCGCCTCCAGCAGCTTCCTGCGACCACCAGATCGTCGGTGTCGGGGCCTGCCTTCACTGCGTTTACCAGTACGTGGTCGCCACTAGTCGTGCTATTATTGGTAATTTCAGTTTAACGTAAATAAGGGGTAGGATTTTGTCGTGTCGTGGTGAAAGATGTATAATTGTATTTAAATTATCGACTACAACACCGTAGTTGTATTTGGCGTCTTTATACAAATATATATGTATTAGTACCCAAAATTACAATAAATTTTAATAATTACATTCGATATTATCTTTTAATACAACTTCGTTAATATGTATATCTATTCATATCGGGATTGACAGATATAGCAACAGCATGGTTGCACTTCGTTATGCTTATTAAATGCTAAATTTGACAATATATCAACCGTATACTGAGCACAGTTAAATTACGCGTCTTTGACATTAATGAGACAGTTATGTGGGACTGACAATTTAGAGATTAGCTTATGTAACACCACAAAATTAATCGCATGTATTGTAGGAAAGACATTTTCTTTACCATTACCATTCATGGGCCTACGTTCATCATCTATTCAAATTCTTACACTAACAAAGCTACGCCGGAGGGGTCGAACGAACCTGTTCAAGAAGTGCGAAATTTATTGCGAGACTTGAACAAAAGGTTAGATAAAAACTTCACGAAACAACCACGTGCGAAACGTCGAGATGATGTATTTTCAAAAAGATTTCCTCAAACAAAATTACTAATAATAATTATAATAATTTTAATTTTTGTACTTATATATCTTTTAAAACATACGCGTAAAAAGTAAATGTTACTTTTTAACATTTGTAAATTATAGTTATTCTGCTAAAGAGATAGAAGTGATGAACGATTTTTACAAATGATAGACAAAAAAAATTCTCAACCCTTTCCCTACCAGAGTCGCATATATGTGATGTTCCGATTTTGTCACTAGAGCCCTACGTCACAGAAATGTGACACATGTTCATTACCAATTTAATCAATTGTCATATTTATGTGACAACGGAGTTACTAATGGAACTATTTATCTAGAATCCAGTGTTACGTATATGTGTCAGTTTGTAAAATTATTAATTTCATTTAGTTACATTTATACATTATGTATACATCCCTCATAATGGCAAATGATGTGATATTTAAATATCAAGGAATTTGGGTTATGGTGGCAATTTATCTGCAGAGGCTCTGGCAGCGAAAGGGTCAAAGGTATATAGAGTGAGATCGCATGGTTCTTTGGCTAATAATACCATTTGTAAGTAGATTATAATAAGAGTAAAATATTTTTTTATATTATGTATCATTAAAAAAATAAAATTAAATCTATTTAATTGCTTTGTATTAAAGATATTATCTATTAAAATAATTAAATGCATTTCTTATCCACTTTAACATTTTAGAAAATCGAAAATGTGATATATTAAAAACTACCCGTGCGCAATAAACCGACTTCTATGTCTATTTCAATAGCATGTTATCTTTTTAATTATGTGTAAGTATGAATAATAACCGATTGATATGGATCACTTTGTGCCACCATAATTATTCATGATGAGTTAACTTGCAATTATGAAAGATATCCATTCAATTTTAAGATATTATCCGATCACTTTTTGAATAATCATCTTCGAAACAATGCAAGCAGCGAAAAATACAAAGGCATGAGCGGATTTCTAATGGTGATTACTTATTATTAAGAAAAGAGGTCTGTATAACATGAAACTTTCTCGCGCGATGGTGTACATTATTAGGATAACTTCGATTCGTTACCGACTGGTAAAATATGATTTCTTTTTAATATATTTTTTATACAGAACGGCCACTGATTGGTTGAGTCACGAATTAGACTATAGAAGAAAGATAGAGGCGTTATATTATCACTGATGCAGTACAGTATTTATTTAATACATACTGAGATAACACCAATCATATTTCATACGAGTGACCCAGAAACTGTTTGATATCGATACATAAATGAAACCAATGGTGAAGTGTTAATTAAATATTTAATTTTCCGAAGTGGTTCTGACGTGAATGTATTTTCTTATTGTAATTTATAAGATTGTAACTTTGCTGCATATTTGCCTAGGCCTGATATTAGAAAGACAGTTAAAACCACGAGTTTATTCGAATCTTCGAGATATACATTTCTTTAACGTAACGTTACTTAAAATGTGTATAAAAAAATTAATGCAACACACAAAAAGTTTATTTCCAACACGATTTTATTCGATTATGTATGATGTTAACGTAAATTAAACGTGAATAAAATGTCATTACAATTATGGATAAAATTAAAAAAAGTACAACTTCGTTAGGGTTTTAATAGAGGTACGTAGAAAAAAAGTATTAAGTTATTCAACTTACCACAGCACTTGCAATGCATTTTGTAAGCACACAACGTTTCTCAAGTACTATTCTTATCACTTAATATGATCAACTTGCATCGCAAACCGACAGGACCGGCCACAACGGCTATTGTGGCAAGTGTGTGTTTTAATTAACTTTTCAGACGTAATCAAAAGAACAAAGAACTGGTTTAAAACTAATACAATACTTAAAATTATTCACATATTACAATAATTAATGTACGCGAAGAAGGAAAACTAAAACGCGGCGTAAGTAATATTAAGCGTAATTAAGTTATTAAAGTGGCTAATGTTTCGCGTTCAAAACTATATCACTAAGGTGACTGCAGTTAACGGTTTCAAAACGCTTGTTAAAGTTTTCTTGTTTAATTATGTCAATGCATAGGCTTGTAGTCATAAATTATATAACAATGATAATGATTAGCCATTTAATAATATAACTCATAATAAAAAAAATAATCACATGTTTGATTATATGAAAATCACATTTTCAGCTTTAACATAAGATATTATTGCATTTTTTAACCCTTTCATTCTGTGGGAATTAAAAATATATATATTACGTATACAAAAGCTTTGGAAAAGTAAACCCACGGATACGAAGTAGGTAATATATAAAGTCCAAAGCAAAAATACTTTTATTTCACTATATGACAGCACTGAATACTTGAAATGGTATACGGTGATATTTTAATAATTATAGTTTAAAAAATAAGCTACGTATGTTTTTTTAATTCAAATTTCTGCGTAACTGTCTGTACCTTCGTGTAATCTAGTCATGGATGTGGACATGTACATATATTGAATATACAGTTGAAATTAAAAATAGATACGAAAATTTTAAAAACCTTACACCTATCTGGAGATTGATAATATTTGCTCTTACTGATGTTGTCGTATTTATATCTATAATTTTATTTAATCTGTTATTTATACTCGTCGACTCATAACTTCCGCTTTCTGTTCTCAACGAGGAAATTCAAGTTCACCATTTATGTTATTAAGACATCACTTATAATTATTGCTTTTATTGTTTACGATGAAGCGATAAAAACCAAGTACTTGAACGTTGCATTATTAAGTAGTAAACCATTTTTTTCTATTATGTGCCTTGTAAAGTTTTTAAAACAGGAAAAAAGCATTAACGTTTTATTCCACTGACACAAAATAAGTTATTTCGTTACTACTACATATGTTGAACGATTGTGCCATCGCTGTCTTTGTTATGTATTAACATAAAATGGGATCGCCATAGAAGATTAAGTGGGTGAATTTGATTTGCCGCGAATCCTTCAGGTTTACGAACGTTTTGTAACGCAATATCATAGCGATAAGATCTGTTTAATACTAAATTTACGGACACTTTTTCATGGTTTTCTTTTAAAGTCTGTCTGAATTTCATCAAGCATTATTGTATTCTGAAGTTTCTGTTTTGCAAAAAAAAGTAAATAGTAATGTTGCCAGAAGCAATATAAACAAAATTAAAAAGTCAAACTCATATTAATATGTGCAATTTTTTATCAAATGTTTAATCCGTCAAAATGACGGGTCCCGTAAATTTAGTGTTAAAGGAAATTACGGAAGAAATATTACTGACTACGTCATAATTTGTTCTTGCTTTATTAATAAAAATTAATAATCAATTTTCGCAATTAAATTTCATTATGGAAACGTTTAATTTCTTATGAAGTCTTAAAGCTACATTTTATGATATCATAAGCAATAACAAGAGAATAAGAAAATGATGTTATTAAGTGTATTACGATTTTTAGAGTAGTGCTAGTAGAGTAATTATATATAATTATTGAAATAGATCGATACGCAGAGTAAATTTTATGTAAAATTTTCGAATTACTTTCGCTATTGTAACAGTGTAACATAACCGTTAGTTGAAGTTAATGGTCATAAGATTTTTTTTTTAATAAAGAAACTTCGACCATTGGTACTAACTGGAAAAGAGTGACCGAATTTCGTCTTTAGTGGCGTGCAATTGGAGAGGCCTATATCCAGAAATGGACTGGGAGGCCTATGACGATGATGGATGTGTCTTTGTTATTAAAAGTTGAATAAACTTGTTAGGTATTGTGTAGGTATTTATATAATTATCCAAATTGTCTTTGGATTTGGCAATACGATAGCATTTATCTTTTCGTGCGGAACTTGGTGATTATGGAACCATGGAAACTGTAGTTTAAAAATAATTTTGAAGATAATTACATTTGATTATTAAACAGTAAGGTCATTAAATTTGATTTTTGATTCTATACATTATTATTATTATTCATATGCATTGTAAATACAGTGTTGTATAAAATGGAATCGGCATTACGAAACTGTATAAAAATTAGATATCGTCTATTGACCTGGCCTGATGTCAGAAAAATATTGTTCATCAAGAAAATTAAAAAAAAGTCATAGTCAGTCATCATTTGTAAATAATTGTAGACATCAAATTAATGAAATATGAATAAATTAGTCAGTAGATGTTTATGCAGGTTGATAAAATTTTATTTTTTATGTTATTGTTGTAAAATAAAAGAGCCATGCGAATAGCTAGAAATGACACAATAAAATAAGCAAATAGCTTAATAGTTACAGTTTACTATTTTGGGGACATTGGATCAAATTCTCTTCACGATTTTTTTCGTAAAATATTGCTAACTATATTCAATTAAATTACTCTTGTATATATACCGTTTTATTAATTATATATACATACTATTTATCATAACATATAACCTTTTTGGAACGATCTGTCTGGGACTAGTATCTCTTAATTACAGTATCAGTTTCAATAATGAAACGTTAACGGAACGAGCTGTAAAAATTCCATCGTGTAACATCGTGCAGTAGCTTTATTTTGTGCGTTACAAATCGAGTGTCGACTACAACACCAACGGCGCCCCCCTCACGGGCTTGCGCAACTAACCTTCGGTTCCTTGCAGGCACTCCAGTTCGACGGTGTAATCCCAGAGATCCAACGAGTTCAGTCCGTTCAGCTCCCAAGAATTGAATGATTCTTGCTCCTGTTCTTCGCTCATTTTCCTTCCATCGGACACGCGAAAGCGCAAAGTTCACTCACTGCGTGTTTTAATTTTAAATTACGTTGTATTTGAGGCCATGTCTCGCGGTGTGACGGGCACCGACGCGATTGCTGCGGCGGCGCGGGACGGACTGAGTCAGAGAGGCTTTGCGCCGACAGCCAATTCCCACCGTACAGTAATTACACGGCAACAATCTCGTTTCAATCAATTCCATTCGATTATTCACCGATAGCAAAAGATAACGTTACTACCAGCGCAACATAAAAAAGTCAAACGTCGAATGTTGATAGAAGTATAGAGAAAGTTAGACTATGGGTAATAGCTTTAGTATAATCAAATATTTAAGTAAAAGCGTAATTGGAAAGGCTGTATCTGATTTTTGTAACTTTATCATCATCATCATTTTTAATGCTATAATAGATGTATTAATCAATGATTACCTTAAATATAAAATTAATTTTCCAAAATTGATGTATTGTAATAAAAAAAATGTAAAGTTCTTAAAGAAGATAATTTATTTTTTGAAACACCCAAAAAACTAGAGTCCATTAACTCGTGATTTACAATAAAGTCGTGGACTAACAAACGTAGCAAAAAGTTGTATACAGTTTGCACAAACAAATTTTGGGGAATTAGTCTTTATTACAATAAATGCACGTCGGTAACTTGCTTGTATTGTATTTAGAAGTATATGCGTAAATTGATGCCGACCGTAGACGTCAGGTGTTGTACGGAATTTTTTTCTTATGGTCCACTTGTTTACGGCAGCATAGTATCGCTTCATTGCATCAAAATTTATTTGTCGTATTTTTAATACAGAGCGCAATGACACTACTCAACTAAAACCTCGACTAAGCCTTATTAAATTCACCTGTTCTTAAAGAAGTAAGCGACAAAGAAATGTCGTTTCCTCACAAATATCACTCAACTGTACAAAATTGTTGCTACTTATTATTTTAACAATTTACAATTTTGACATTTGCCGAAAAAAAATTTAATTACATTTCATAAACGTTAGGTGTAATGTTTGACGCATGCATCTATGAATACATGACGACATTGTGGTTATTATACTGAGTTTTTGTTAGAAAGGCTATCAATTGCCTTGAATAAAACTGTAAAATATATTCTGCCGAATTAGTAATAGCAACGTATTTGTAGTTTCTGTTGCGAGTGTTATAGAAATGCATTGTTTTATAATATTGTATGTTTTTTTCTTTGTTATGTGGACTTGATTTTAAAATTTTACATTATCAAAAAAAATATTACATATTATTTATTTATTGCAAATTGTACAATTCATCTGGTCATTGTTGAATAAGCTGAAACATATCTGAAACGTTCGGTCCGACATGATGAAACAATTCCGCATCTAATGTTGAGGCTTCACATTGGCCGTATTGTAACACACATGCGGTTATTTTAAGACGGTTCTCATCATGGTCACTTAGCCGAATGTTACAACAGTTACATAAGTATATTACATTATATTTACATTACAAAATGTTTACGCCGGCGACGTATCAATTTTATGTCGAAAATAATCACGCGGACATTGTGAAATGAGTGCAGTTTGCCGATATTGCATTAACTGTGCTAATTCATTTTTAATTCGTAAGCGAGTCGATCAGTGAGCGCTTAATTATTATTTAACACGTGCCTGGTGCCGATACTTCTGTTCTTTCTGTTCAGCTGGCGCCGGGTTTTGTCTTAATGACGAAATGTTGGACAAAAATTACGAAGAATGAACTGAGACGCAAGACTAAAGCATATATTTGTTAAGAATGTTCCAATTAATTTAATTGAAATTATTACGTTTTATAATTTTAATAATATTGGTCCAAGGGAACTAGGATGGCTGATAGGAAAATAGTGCCGGTCCGCAGGGAACGGCGCCTGGCTCAACGTGTTAAGACAAACAAAACCGTTCTCATGATTTTCTAATGGTCTGCTAAAACAAGAAACGACTATTTCATGTAATTGGTATTATTTTATCTTTCTTTAACGAAATGAAGAAAATATTCATATATATACACAAATAATAGTTTTATTAATAGTCTCGTAATGATTTCGTACAAAAAGACATCCAAGTATTATATTACAAGTCGCAGTTTAAAGGAAGAGTAAAAGAAAAATGTCGGTAACCGCATAGACTGATGTGAAACGCTATGCGGTTACTAAGTTTAATTTTATGTAATAGGCGAGTATCGCATTATCTAAGCACCATTGTTACTTGACGATCAACATGTCTCTTGTCTTTTTTAATGTTAATAGTAACATTAAGGTACGTAACATTTGGTTTCCGTGTGGTTGCTCACTTAAGTATATATATTGTTACAGTTAATTTTCTCTTTTGAATCTTATACTTATACTATGTCAGTTTTTAAAATGTAAAGATTACACCCACAGAAAATAATATAACAATATAACAGGTCTCTTTACATCTGTAGTTGAGACCCGGGGTTTTCTATCATAAGGAGAGTCAGTCAGTCGGAGAACAGTAGGCAAATGTCGTACACTGCCGGCCAAAAGTTTGAGACCACCTTGAAAAAATTACAATATTGATTAAAACTCCAAAAGTTAGTGCTCTA